>JACEHZ010000268.1:0-125000 GCA_017893485.1 Hemerocallis citrina
TGGATGATTTAGACTAGATGAGAGAAGAAAAATGCATGAATTTTGAGTTTGGAAGAGAAAAATTTAGAATTAAGGGGGGATGATGATATAATATTTATTTTTATGTTGATTTTTTGAATTTTTTTAACGAGTCCGGGTCCGCGTCCGGGTCGGGTCTCTTTTGAGCGGACCAGGATTCGGACCCCGAAAGTACAACGAGTCTCATTTTAGGACCCGAACTCGGACCCGGATATGCCGGGTCGGTTCTGGTCCAATGCCGGGTCCGGGTTGGGTCCGGGTCGGATTCGGGTTTCGGGTATTTATACAAATGCTAGTCTATGCATAGTTGGTGGAGAAAGGAAGGGTGGGAACTTATACACGGTTAAATTGGGTATTAAAATATGCACATGTATGAAATTTCAACTATATCATATTCCATTTTCTCATGTATTGGCAGCTTGTGAATATTGTGCAATCGATTACAAGCCTTTTGTTGACAAATTTTACCTAGTTACTTCATTAGCACAAACATGGGCTCCCTTCTTTCATCCAACTCTGGATCTAGCATATTGGCCTACTTTTGATGGACCACGACTCGTAGCTGATGCAAGTTTGCGACGTTAAATGAAAGGCCATCCTAGATCTATGAGAATTCGCAACGACATGGTTGTGAGAGATAGGTCTAGCAGGGGTACGGGAATGAAATGTTGAAAATGTGGGTTGCATGGACACAATAATAGGCGATGTAGTAGTAGAGGATCTCAAAATGTTTAATCCGTATGCAAATTTGAATGTGTTTGTGTTTGTAATTCTACCATGTAATCTGGAGTTTCTACTAATTTGTATGAGTTTAATTCCGAAAAGGCATTAATTCTCATTTGTTTCCAGGTCAGTATAAAGTTCAGAGATTGTGAATGAATTTGTAAGCCGCATGAAGTAGGAGCTAGCACATATAAATGTACATGGCAGACTGCATATGTATGTTGAATTTTTTCACTAAACTCGCTTTCTCAGAAAGCGAGTTTCGTTTAAACAGTCTCGCTTTCAGAGAAAGAGAATGTGGATTAGTTAAATTTCCAAAGATCAGCTTGATCTCTGGAAAACTATCTACTCAACAGTCGCTTTCTGAGAAAGCGATGTGGTTTCACCTACACCCGCTTTCTGAAAAAGTGGGTGTAGGTAAAATCTCCCCGCTTTTTGAGAAAGCGACTGTTGAGTAGATAGATTTCCAGAGATCAAGTTTTTCTCTGGGAAAATAACTATTCAACAGTCGCTTTCTGAGAAAGCGAGGAGATTTTACCTACACTCACTTTTTCAGAAAGCGAGTGTAGGCAAAACATCCTCTCTTTCTCTGAAAGTGAGTGTTGGGTAGCTACATGTCCAGAGATAAGGTTGAACTTTGTAAATCTATCTACTCAACACTTGCTTTCGCAGAAAGCAAGGTTGTTTAAACAAGACTCTCTTTCTGAGTTAGCGAGTGTTGGGTCTGCTGGGAAACAATTTGTACAGGCTTAACACTCGCTTTCTCAAAAAGTGAGGATCTCAATACTAGACTCGCTTTCTAAGAAAGCGAGTGTAGGCTTAAAAAACACAACTTCAAGTTGCAGATGCAGTCGGCACTGTGTCCTACAATACACTTCAATCATTTTCACTACAATCCACTTCTTGTATTCTCGCAACAATCATACGCATACATAACACACAAATACAAACATTCAAAACTTTCAAACAATGAAACAATCACACTCACACACCCCATACGAAATTACATTGCTTCATACATTCCAAATTTATAAAAGTTCACGATATTGAAAGATACATTACAAAACATTGAAAAATTAATACAAAAAAAACTTCACGAATCGAGTATGAAGAAAGTGGGGGGGTCCCCTTTGCCTTTTACCAAGTTGTGGAGTGGCCTGGGCGACACCGGACATGGGAATTGGATCCTCTTCTTGTTGTTGTATCTCCTCAATGTTTTCTTGTATCTCATCCCCTTCATCTTCTTCTTCGGAATCGTTTCTTGGATGAGGTGGGGGTCTATGGACAACTTTCTTCCTACGAACACCATGAGCACTAGTTCGATGTGCAGGAGTAGTTAGTATAGCATCTAAAGTTGCTCCCTTGCCCACAACATCATCATGTGCACGAAACGACGTAATCATCTCGCATGCAAATTCCTTTATCGGTTCCACGACGTTACTCCTCAACACAGCAGCACATTTTTAGCCATAGTCCAAGTTTCGCTCATCTACAAAACATGAGTATTTAAAATATTAAATACAATGCATATGTATATATAAACCAAAATTTTAGAAAAAACTTTAAAAGAACACAATAAAACTTAACAACTTACGATTTTAGGAAGAGTCGATGCCTTCGTTTGGAACATAGGCAAATTCATCGAATGTTCATCTGCTGGTTCGACTGCTGGTCGAAAAATTGGGACTACCACACCAGCAGGACTCTGCACTATCGGAAATATATAATGTCTAGTTATCCTCTCATACCAAGCCATGTAAGTCGCATGCACCTATCCGTCAAACAGGGGAATGTCACAAATAATTTCGTCGAACCAGTGCTCATTCCATCTCTTAACATATGTAGCAAAGCATGGGGCCCAGTTGTGTCCGGGTTGTCGACCCATTCCAGTAATAGATAGCATATCGGCATTGAACGGTTTAGCAACAGGAATATTTTGAAGGAGGCCAAACTGACGTAGCACTCTATTAGCATAGTAGAATTCAATTGTGCCAAAGTTGATTAGTGGTGCCTTTGTCAGACACAGATCGTGCCTATACAAGCAAATAGGCGGTAGCGAGTCAAACGTGCCTCCGTGTAGGGCTGCCACACGACGTAATCATCTGTCAACCTATCCAATTCATCTCAAAAGTACGTCAGGCATCTGTCGGGGTTGGCCATCCATATGAGATTGCCGGACCAGTAAACACCGAGTGGAGGTAACATGTGCTGGTCCTCGGGGAGATGGATCTAATTGGGTGATTGCCTCCACGGTACGGGCCGACCAACATGAATACGCTCCCAACTCTAAACTTGTAGTAAGATCATGGGTCCATTTATCTACACCGAACCAAGCCTACAGTTACACAAACTTCTATAGAGGGACGACAACGCGGTACTACCCCAACTGTACTGTCCGACTCGTCCCAGATCGGCAATCAATAATAGGTACATCAAGGACATCAAATGACCAGTAGAATTCGGTTACATCATGCCGCCAAATAGTATAAGGATGTACGCCCTGCAATAGCACTCAACCTCCACCTCAGTGGAATCTTCATTCAATCTATTCTTGAGAGTCTCCTTCAACCACTTCAAGCGAATGAATTTTCTATTTACTACCCCGGTTTCGACTTCGACACCAAGGATTGTTCCACAAGATATACCGGCTCAAATTCCATTGTACCGGTCACTGCCTGCCCATCGACTGGAAGACCGGTTAGTACAGAGACGTCCTATAGTGTTACGGTTATCTCTCCAACTGGCAGGTAAAAGGTATGTGTTTCAGGCCGCCATCTGACTAACATCTCTTCATCATGTATTTTGGGTTAATGTTATAGACATCAATTTTATATACTATAAGATAATTGTATTGTTTGTGTTGTATAAGAGTACATATTGTATACTTATCATTGAATAGTGGGTCCTATAATATGTATCAACCAGATATAATGTGATGGTTATATAGATCGTACGTAGGAGTATCCTAGATATCTTGAATATTTAGGATATAATACATTACGCAAAACATAGCCATTTGCATATTGTTCTAATTAAGTATAAACCCTAATTCTTGTTTTAAATTTTTGATGCTGTTTGTTTTTGGAGTGTGGGGGCAACAGGTGTAAGTTCTTGTAATTTTTGTAACTGAAGGTGTGGTACTGGCATTGATCTGGTCCTAGGCTATAAGACCGGCTCGGGAGTAGCAGGAGAAGGTAGAGGCCGGGTGCTCTGCTCAGATCTAGTAGCTCGGCTCGGTATTTTGTACCAGCACATTGCCTAGAAAAACCAAGGGAAGTCCCGGCGACAGGCCCTCCAACGTTCTAGTCAGTCACTGAGAAAGAAACAGTAGCTAGGATTCAGGTGGGGAAAAGTTTATTACCTTGGGCAAGGAGGGGGGTATGGTATTTATAGGCAAGGGTAAACGGGTCTGGGACCCTAACGGGCCAGGTCGGACCCATTTGCCTGTGGGCCTGAGTTGGCAGAAGCCCGTTGGACTTCAATTGATTCGATGATCATGGAGGAGCGAAATTTGAGGGGATCTGATGGCCCTGATGGGGCCACATCTTCTACACCATATCAGGAGCCCCCCACTCCTGGAGGGTTGTGTAAGCCAGCCGTGGAGGAGTAGTTTTTCTCTGCAGGAAGAGTGGAGCGGTGTTTTTGGCGAATATGATTTTTCAGTTTTTTGGAGAGGTAAGTGAAGTAGGATGAAGGAGGTCCCCTAGAGAAAATGGGGCGCCGAGGGTTGAGTACTAATGGTCGGGGGCTGAGCATCGAACAACGAGCCCTCGCTTGTGACAGAGCTAGGAATTACCTAGAAGACCATAGCAGGCGTTCGAGGGTCGAGCGTCGATGGTCGAGCCTCCATGCTTGTGTGTCAAGCGTCGACCCCCCTACCCGTAAGTAAGTTAGGGAGTGGTTCGAGGTCACTACCGAGTGTCATGCCCATATAGCTTGTGAGGAAGCTAGGGCGTGGCTCGAGATCACTGTCGAGCGTCGAGCCCCCCTGCTTGTTTGAAAGCTAGGATGTGGCTCGAGGTCACTGCCGAGCATCGAGTCCATATAGCTTTTGAGAAAGCTAGGGCATGGCTCGAATTCAATGCCGAGCGTCAAGCCCCCTGCTTGTGTGAAAGTTAGGGCATGGCTCGATGTCACTGCTGAGCGTCGAGCCCCCCTGCTTGTGTGAAAGCTAGGGTGTGGCTCGAGGTCACTGCCAAGCATCGAGCCGCTATAGCTTGTGATAAAGCTAGGGCGTGGCTCGAGGTCAATGTCGAGTGTCGAGCTCCCTACTTGTGAGGAAGCTAAGGTGTGGCTCGAGTTTACTGCCGAGCGTTGAGCCCATATAGCTTGTGAGAAAGCTAAGGCATGGCTCGAGATCAATGCCAAGCATCAGGCCCCCCTGCTTGTGTGAAAGGTAGGGTGTGGCTCGAGGTCACTGCCGAGCGTCGAACCCCTCTGCTTGTGTAAAAGATAGGGTTTGGCTCGAGTTCACTATCGAGCGTTGAACCCCTATAGCTTGTGAGAAAGCTAGGGTGTGGTTCGAGGTCAATGCCGAGCGTCGAGCCCTCCTTCTTGTGTGAAAGATAGGACGTGGCTCGAGGTCACTGCCGAGCGTCGAGTCCCCCTGCTTGTGTGAAAGCTAGGATGTGGCTCGAGATTACTGCCGAGCGTCGAGCCCATATAGCTTGTGAGAAAGCTAGGGCATGTCTCGAGGTCAATGCCAAGCTTCGAGCCCCCTTCTTGTAAGAAAGCTAGGGTGTGGCTCGAGGTCACTGCCGAGCTTCGAGCACATATAGCTTGTGAGGGAGCTAGGGCATGGCTCGAGGTCACTGCCGAGCATCGAGCCCCCCTGCTTGTGTGAAAACTAGGATGTGGCTCGAAGTCACTGCCGAACGTCAAGCCTATATAGATTATAAGAAAGCTAGGGCATGGCTTGAGGTCACTGCCGAGATTCGAGCCCCCCTGCTTGTGTGAAAGCTAGGGTGTGGCTCGAGGTCACTGCCGAGCGTCGAGCCTCTATAGCTTGTGAGAAAGCTAGGGCGTGGCTCGAGATCGCTACCGAGTGTCGAGCCCATATAGCTTCTGAGAAAGCTAGGGTATGGCTCGAGGTCAATACCGAGCATCGAGCCCCCCCTACTTGTGTGAAAGCTAGGGCATGGCTCGAGTTCACTGCCGAGCATCAAGCCCCCATGCTTGTGTGAAAGATAGGATGTGGCTCGAGGTCATGCCAAGTGTTGAGTCCATATAGCTTGTGAGAAAGCTAGGGCATGACTCGAGGTCAATGCATAGCGTCGATCCCCCTGCTTGTGAGAAAGTTAGGGTATGGCTAGAAGTCATTGCCGAGCGTTAAGCCCATATAGCTTGTGAAGCAGCTAGGGCGTGGCTCGAGTTCACTGCCGAGCGTCGAGCCCCCTGCTTGTGTGAAAGCTAGGATGTGGCTCGAGGTCACTGCCGAGCATCGAGCCCATATAGTTTGTGAGAAAGCTAGGGCATAGCTCAAGATCACTGTCGAGCGTCGAGCCTCCCTGATTGTATGAAAGCTAGGGTGTGGCTCGAGATCACTGCCGAGCATCGAGCCTCTATAGCTTTTAAGAAAGCTAGGACGTGGCTCGAGGTCAATGCCGAGCGTCAAGCCCCCTAATTGTGAGAAAGCTAGGGTGTGGCTCGAGTTCACTGCCAAGCGTCAAGCCCATATAGCTTGTGAGGAAGCTAGGGCGTGGCTTGAGGTTTTCGCCAAGCATAGAGCCCCCTTCTTGTATGAAAGCTAGGGTGTGGATCGAGGTCGCTGTCAAGTTTTGAGCCCATATAGCTTGTGAGAAAGCTAGAGTGTAGCTCACGGTCAATGCCGAGCATCGAGCCCCCTTGCTTGTATGAAAGCTAGGGCATGGCTCGAGGTCACTGCCGAGCATCGAGCCCCCTACTTGTGTGAAATCTAGGGCGTGGCTCGAGGTCACTGCCGAGTGTCAAGCCCATATAGCTTGAGAGAAATCTAGGGCGTAGCTTGAGGTCACTGCCGAGTGTCGAGCCCATGTGATGCTGACATCATGGGGGTGGAATTCGATGCGTCGAAATCTTATCAGCCGTTAGATCTTGATGATCAAGATTAAATTGATCAGCATTCCAACGTAGAATTCGGGGCATCAAAATCTCATCAGTCGTTAGATCTTGATGATCAAGATTGAACGGTCAGGATTCCAACACAGAATTTGAGGCATCGTTAGTCGCTCTATAAATCCTCCACCCCCTGTCCATTTCTTTACTTTTCTTTCTCTTTCTAAAAATAGGAGCTTCTTTCTCTACCCACCAGCGACGACTTTTCCGTTGATCTCTCCATTCAAGAAAATCAGGTTAGTACTTTTTTGTTATGTCGCGCTCTCAGTCCAATTTTGAAGCGAGTGACTCCGGCCAAGATAAGGTGGATCTTCAATCGAACTCCACGTTCTAGGATCAAGACGACTAGGTTTTGGATGTGGTGCCGCTCCGAAGCTGCAAGCCATACGTGGTAGAGTCCAGCATTTCTACTGCCGAGGTCGAGGGATTAGGTGAGAAGGTGGAGGAAGGAGTGGTGGATCAGGAAGGTAGTGAGGAAGGGGTCGAGGGTAAGGCGGATGAGGAAGGTAGTGAGGAAGGCTCTTCCCCCGCTCCCGCCTTTAGCGACACCATCTCCTCCGAAGGCTCCTCGAATTCGAAAGAAGAAGAGGAAGTGGCGCCTACCAGACAGTCTGAGGACACCAGACGAGTTTGAGCCAGTGCACGGGCTCGACGTCCCATACTACAAGAACCCCCGATCGATCAGGATGTATCCGGATGACGTCGAGAACTTGGTTCAATTTGGCATGGAGGTATCTTCGTCGAGCCGGACCCAAATACAGATGGACAGGTTTCACTGTGTCCTGAAGGCCGAATATCTACCTATGATAAGGGCCAACTTCTTCATTGGGTAGGAGTACGAGCTGATGATCCCGAGCCCTGGTCTTCGCCCCACCACCGAGTTAGTCCCGGCTTCTGTATGTTTTCTGAGGATGCCTTCATCTCGGGGCTAAGGCTGTGGTTGCACCCGTTCATCAAGAGGGTGCTAAGGTGGGGGGAGCTCTGTCCGATGAAGTACAGCCCCAACTCGTGGAAGAATTTAGTCTGCTTTATTCTGAAGTGTGAAGAGAAGAAGGTGCCTCTAAAGAAGAATTTCGGACCGTCTTAGGGTTGAGCTCCCTCGGAGATTAGGAGGGCATTTTACTACATTTCGCCTCGCCCCCACAAGAAAGTGGTGCACGGGCATCCGAATTCCATCAATGGGTGGAAGGCCAAGTACTTCGTGATATGAAGCAAGGTACCTTGGGAAATTCCTATAGCTTGGAATTTCTACAAGCTAAACCACAAACCCCCGAGGCGGAGGGACTTGACTGAGGCGGAGTGGGATGATGTTGATAGGATTGTCGAGGGACACATCATCGGTTGGCCGAATGTGACAGAATCGCACTTAACCCGGACCGGACTGAGCCCAGTCGGCCCTTGTATGTTTTTGTTTAATTTTTGTTTAACTTTCTGCCTTCGCGTTAACATACCTCTTCTTTCTTGCCGCGATGGACTAGACAAAGATCAACGCACGGAAGGCCCTGAAGGATCTGGCCCAAAAGACGAGGGCCGAGAAGGTGGCGCCGAAGGCAGGGTCCACCCATGGGGGCTCTGAAGGCCCTTCGGAGCGGCCCCATAAGAGGGCGAAGGCCCTCTCTGTCAGAGAAGCGCCAGAGTCGGTGCTGAGCTCCAGCAACCGCATGGTTGCAGAGGTCTTGAAGGCAGGGACCCCTTCCTTGCGACCCGAGACCCAGGAGATGGTGGGTAAGAGGGGGCTAAGGCCCTTCGCCCAGGACTGGTCAGTGAAGGAGAGCGAATCACTGGAGGAGGGCCCAATCTCGATCGAGGTTGTAGATAACCTCTCCACGGCATGCAACCGATCCATCTTGGCAACCGAGACGGTCGAGACGTGCTACATGGAGTGGGCTCAAGCCCACGTGGTGGTAAGTGTTGGTTTGCCTGTTTTAGCTTTTTTGTACTTGGCGTTGTTTTCTGATTTATGTCGCTCCAATCAGGCGTCAATGGCCGAGGCGTAGCTGAAGAGGTGCTTCGATAAAGAACTCAAGGCCGAGAAGCAGAATGCCGACAGGTACTTGTGTGAAGCGATGGACCTGAAGCTCGAGCTGACGGCAGCTCAGGGGCGGCGCAGTCCCTTCAAGCTGACCTCCCAACAGGACTGTCACCTTTATGCTTTGGCAGAGTTCGGGGCAAGGCCGCTGCGGAGTACGAGGAGCTGCAGGCCACGGCAAGGGATGAGTTGATAAATGCCCAAGACGAGGCGTATGATCAGGCGAATAAGCACTTTCTGCTCCTTTACTCTCAAGCAAGAATCGACCACCTCCACTATGGCTGGCAGTCGCCCATGATTCCACTGACCACCAGAGGTGAGGGTGACGAGGTGCCGAGAGATCCGAGCATAGAGAGAGGCAAGGGGGGTGACGGCCGATGAAGAGGTGCAAATCCCCCCTAAGATGTAGTTTTTATATTTTCTTCTTTTTCATTTTGTATATGCCGAGCACGGACTGGCCTTCACTTTTTTTTAACTATTTTTTGGGGATTAATATAATCATGTTTTTTTGGCCGACCGTTTATGACTTGTTGTTTTTGAAAAGCTTGGATTGAAATCTTGTTTCCTCTCCTTTTTGTCAGATGGACGAGACCCTAGGAGCCGACCTCATTTCTGCCGAGGTCCGACAACTTCGGAACAGACTAGAGTCCAAGAAGAGTGTCTTAATTCGCTATCGCAAACAGGCCCATGATCAGGAAGTCGAGGTAAGCTATTTCATGAATAAGTTCAAGGAACTCAGTTTAGAGGCAGCGCGTCTGAAGAAGGCTATAGCCGATCGGGACTGGGTGAGTATCAGGACGAGCTGGTCGATGTCCGATGCCTCCACCAGGCGACCGACCTCTGAGTCCGTTCTCTCTGAGTTCGAGGTTGAAATTCATGCTCGGCACAGGCGGATCCCGGTTCGGCCCTTTGGGGGGTGGCGGCCCCTCCGTCTTGGTTTCCTCACCGATCCTGTATCTGGAAATGGCTAGGCCGGCTGATGCGCAAAGCTCCGTTGCCGGAACGTCTACACTTGCAATGCCGGTGTTGCCGGACGAGCTCACTGGAGGACGGATCCTCTAGGTGCGGCTGGAGATGGTCCGTGTTAGCCAAAAAAGCCCCACGAGAAACACTTAGGTTGAGGTAAAAAGAACCGTTGTAGTAATCTCAATTGTACTGTGGCCCTTCAAGGCGTTATGATGAATGAAATTTGATTTTTTCGTCCAACTTGTAAGAAAGATTAGGACGCTGCCTGCAGTGTAAGCCGAATGTCGAGCCTCCGTGCTTTGTATAAAACTAGGGTGTGGCTCAAGGTCATTACCGAGCGCCTAGCACATACAGCTTGAGAAAGCTAGGGCGTTGCCCGAGGTCAATGCCGAATATCGAGCCCCCATGCTTGTGAGAAAGCTAGGGTGCGGCTCGAGGTCATTGCCGAGTGTCTAGCCCATACAGCTTGAGAAAGCTAGGACGTTTATCGAGGTCAATGCCGAGTGTCGAGCCCC
Organism: Hemerocallis citrina; assembly: GCA_017893485.1. NCBI lineage: Eukaryota > Viridiplantae > Streptophyta > Magnoliopsida > Asparagales > Asphodelaceae > Hemerocallis > Hemerocallis citrina. The sequence continues at coordinate 10,345 of JACEHZ010000268.1, forward strand.
GTGCTTTGTAGAAAGCTAGGGTGTGGCTCGAGGTCATTGCCGAGCGCCTAGCCCATACAGCTTGAGAGAGCTAGGGCGTTGCTCGAGGTCAATGCCGAATGTCGAGCCCCTATGCTTGTGAGAAAGCTAGGGTGTGGCTCGAGATCATTACCCTGAGGAGACGTCGAAGGCACACTTGGCAGGATTGAGCCTCATGTTGTGGGACTAAAGGATGCCAAAGGCTTCCTCGTGGTCGGCGACATGGTCCTGCCCTCGTCGGCTTTTGACGAGCATGTCGTCAACATATACCTCCATGTTACGACCGATCCGATCTTCGAAAACTCGATTGACAAGTCTCTGGTAGGTGGCTCCGGTGTTCTTAATCCCGTAGGGCATGACCCGGTAACAGTAAAGACCCTGGTTGGTAACGAAGAACATTTTGGCGATGTCCGGAGGTAACATCCGAATTTGATTATATCCTGAAAAGGCATCCATGAAGGTCAATAGCTCATGACCTGATGTTGTGTCGATCAGAGCGTTGATACTCGGGAGGGGGAATGGATCTTTGGGGCACGCCCTGTTCAGATCCGTGAAGTCTATGCAGATCCTCTAGCTCCCGCTTGCCTTTTTCACCATCATGACGTTAGCCAGCCACTCGGGATAGCTGACCTCATGAATGAACCGGGTGGATAACAGTTACTCCACCTCCACTTTTACTGCTTGTTGCCTCTCCGGAGCGAACTTGTGTCGCTTCTGATGGATCGGCTTCGAACCCGGGGCGACGCTTAGCCTATGTATGATCAGGTCTTGGAAAATTCTGGGCATGTAAGATGGGGTCCAAGCGAAGAGGTCGATATTGTGGCAGACACAATCAATTAGGCCTGGCCTCAGATCGGGGGAAAGAGAGCGGCTCACACGGAACCACTTAAACTTGTCTTCTACCTCGAATGAGACCTCCTCCAATTCGTCTGTGGGTTCTAACTCGGGATGGCCTTTTTCAGGTGGGAGCTCGACTGCATCAAAGGGAAACACCTCGCCTCCTACCGCGGTCATGTAGCACGAACATACAGACTCCTGATTCCCTCGGACAACACCGACTCCGAGGTCAGTGGGGAACTTTAACTTCAAGTGGTAGGCCGAGGGGACGGCCTGAAACGAGCAGATCCCGGCTCGGCCATGAATGGCATTGTACATCGTATTGACCTTGACCACCACGAAGTCCATTGATTCAGTCCGTACGATGGGGATCATGCCGGCTATTACATCCAGTGTCATGATCCCTTCGATTTGTATGAGGACGCCTGAGAAGCCGTGAAGGGTGTACCCAGCCGACTTTATCTTATCTCGGTGGAGCTTGAGGTTCTCAAATGCTTCCAAGAAGATAATGTTAACTGAGCTTCCGTTGTCCACAAGAATTCGGCAGACTTCGAAGTTTTCCATGACGAGGCTGATGATGAGGGTGTCGCAGTGCGGGCGCCGGACTCCCTCCAGGTCTTCTTCGGAGAAGGAGACTGACCGCTGCTGAATCTTGGGGAGGGAAGGTCTCGAACAGAGTCAACCTCTCGGATGAAGATCCCTTTGTCCTCAATCTCCATCAGGATTGTCGATACGTTCTGGGTTAGCGGTGTATACCTTTCAAAAGGGGGACCGGAGGAATTCTTTTCAGACTAGCCACCTCTTTCGTGACTTTCTTGATGGGCTCAGCATCGTCTGCCTTGCGCTTCCCCTTGGCTGTGGCTTCTTTGGTGCCCTCAGGGTGTAGGGCCTCTTCCGCCCGAATGTGCTTCTCGACCCTGTTGAGTAGGTCGGGAAAGTCGATGGGTGGTTTTTTGGCTAAAGAAGCCTTAAGCCCGCTGTGGCGAACGTTGTGTGGGAAAGCTGCGGAAGCGACGCCAGCGTCGAGAGAGGAAATAGACCTCGCCTCGGTGGTGAACCTCCGAACGAACTCACAGAGTGACTCCCGTTCCTTTTGAGGTCTAGAAAGGACGCGCTTGTCTTCTCGACCTTCCTGCTGGTCAAAAAGTGGGCCAAAAAGTTTGCTTCTAACTGGTCGAGCGAGAAGATCGAGCCGGGGGTGAGCTTCGAGAACCATTCCCGAGCTGGACCTCGCAGAGTGGCAGAGAAAGCGCGACATAGCAAGGGACCCGAAGTGCTGTGAATCATCATGAGGGTTTTAAACCCTTCCATTGCCGTTGTACGTCTCAAATCGGGGTGGCCTGAAATTTTTGGGGATCTTGGCTTCCAAAATTTGAGTGGAGAATGGGGGTCGGGTCGGCCTATAACCATGGCCTGGTATCGGCCCGCCCACGCCAAGATGGGCGAGATGGTTCTCTATCTCCTGGAGGCGTCGAAGGACGACATCTTCCCTTTCTATGGGGCGGGTCGATCCATGAGATTCGCCGCATCTGGCTTCTGACTGGGGGTAGGAGTTGTCGCGCACCTCGGTTCCAAGACCGCCTCGGATTGCCGGAGGACCTCGTTCCGAAAGTTTTGGAACTCAGCCCTTGTGACTGGGGCTTGCTCAACCGGGTCACACGGGGGTGGAGGTCCCCGGGGCGTGTGGCTATGTCCTGGTTCCCGTTCTAGGGACAGCTGCCTGCGATGGTTCGGGACCGAGTTGGAAGCGGCCCTTCCCCTTGTTCTACTGGCCCGCCGATTCAGGATGACGCACCGTAAATCGGTCACAACCGAATGAGAGGCGCCCGACCCGGGTCTGGCCTCGCCATTGACCCGCGGTTGGTTAGAGCCCTGGGCGTCAGCGCGACTGTGAAGGGGAGGAGAGTCTGGACGTCGTTCAGAGGTGACGGCCCTTCTGGCTTTGGGAGCCATGTAAGAGCTCGAATTTGGGATGACGTCCCTGGCGGGGATGAGGCCAATACCGAAATTTTCCACAGACGACGCCAACCTGATGCTGTTTGTTTTTTGTGTGTGGGGGCAACATGTGTGAGTTCTTGTAATTTGTGTAGCGGAAGATGTTGTAGTGGCGTTGATCCGATCCAATGCTGTAGGACCGGCTCGGGAGTAGCAGGAGAGAGGTATAGGTCGGATGCTCGGCTCGGATCTAGTAGCTCGACTCGATCTTTTGTACGTGCACGCTGCCTAGAAACACCGGGAGAAGCCCCGGCGACAGGCCCTCCGATGATCTAGTCAGTCACTGAGAAAGCAACAGTAGCTCGGGTTCAGGTGGAAAAAAAATTATTAAATTGGGCAAGGAGGGAGGATCTGGTATTTATAGGCAGGGGTAAACGGGTTTGGGACCATAACGGACCGGGTCGGACCCGTTTGCCTGTGGACTTGAGTTGGTAGAAGCCCGTTAGACTTCAGTTGACTCGATGATTATGGAGGAGCGAAATTTGAGGGGATCTGATGGTCCTGATGGGGCCATGCCATCTACACCATATCAATTTTGCTTGTTCTCTTTTATTTTTCTCACCTTCACCCGTACCGTACATTATGGTATTACAGAAAGAAAGAAAAAAATTCCTGAAAATTAATAAAACTAATCTTTGATTAGGTAATTGTACATATAACCTGTATAAATGCTCACCGCTCACGTCATCCTTCAATCAAGATTCATTCCTAATTGTTGAGTTTGGATTCCACCGACGTGTGCACGTGGCTTTATTAATTACGGTAAATTAACAGCTAGTCATTACTCATTACGGAACCAACTTAGCTCTGGTAATCAAAGGACGATCAACAATGTATTATTTTATCAAACACCATTCGTATTAACGCGTGCTTTAATCACATTTGCTATGCCAACTGGAAAGTAATCTCTTTTTTTTTTTCACCTTAAAAAATTCTACTTTGATTGCAAGTACATTTCATTCTCAACTTTTTTGTGTGTGTGGGGCATTCAACTCGCATCTCTTTCAATCCCTGCAATATTGACATCTTAATTTACTCAAAACTGCACCCTTAGTACGTACCTTTTCTCTTTGATTTCAACCTTTATATATACACTAGGATAAATTGTACTTGTACCCCATCAAACAAGTTCGAGATCGATTATTAGCATACTCAAAGAAATTAACAAAAGAGCGACAAGGAGGTTATCGTCAAATCAATCAATTAGGGTTCCAAGATGTGTAGTGAATTGTTTCCAGGGTTCCGCTTCTCCCCTACCGAGGAGGAGCTACTGGAGTTCTACTTGAAGAACAAGTTGGAGCATAAACGAGAACGAGACATTGAAGCAGTCATTCCCGTACTTGACATCTACGGCTTCGATCCATGGCAACTTCCACGTAACTATCTTTCTTCATTTTTAGCTGAGCTGATGACTCGGGCTTACTAGGAATTTATTCTATTATAATAATTCACTGCACAATATTTGTGATTGATTGTACAGGTAATCAAAGTGAGGATCAACAATGGTTCTTCTTTTGTCCGAGGCAAGAGAGAGAAGCACAAGGAGGAAGGGCTACTCGAACAACACCTTCCGGTTATTGGAAGGCGGTTGGCTCTCTGAGTTTCGTCTACTCCTCTTCGAATATTATGCAAGGAACGAGAGCTATAGGTGTGAAGAAGACAATGGTGTTCTACATGGGGAAAGCCCACAGTGGGACCAAAACCAAATGGAAGATGAACGAGTATCGAGCAATCGATCATCAAGTTGATCAAGAAGTCTCTTTACCAAATAATATTGGTCCTACTCCTCATAGGGTAAATGATGAAATTCAGTTAGTCCCTTAAAATTACAACTATATGAATATATATATGTGCATTGCATTCTTTTCAGATAAATGTACTATATCATGCATGTCTATATGTATTGTTTATGATTAAAAAGTAATGACTAAATTAGATGAAAGTGTATGGTGTTTTTAATGATATTTTGCGTCCAATAAGTAAAGTTATTTACCTGTCATATGCAGGGACGAAGCACTTTCGTACGGGGCGAAAGGGGACAAAATATCCCCTGAGTTGCAATAACCCCCAGCCCACTCCTTCAAATTTTGTAAAAGAGCCACTTTAAATACAATTTTTAATACTTATACACAATCATTCATCTAAATTTGTTTATCAAACAATTTTTTCTTATTAAATTGTATATAAAACAATTACATATATATATACTTATCAAATATCTGTGTGACAAAGTAGTTTGTAGTCCTTAGTTGCAAAAATAATATCAATTTCAATTTTAGTTTGAGATTTTTTTTAGTTCGAATTTTAGTTTTATTTGTATTGTATGCCATTCTAACAAAAAGGTGGAAGATATCTTTGTAATATATTAATTATGTTCTCATATTAATAACAAATTAATATTTGTTGTTGTGATAGAATTATTGGATTTATTATTAATTGAATAAACTAGTATAATATGTCTCCTATATATAGGAGAAAAGAAAATACTAAACTGATACATAATCAATATGAGACTAAACCAATCTCTCTTATACTATAATATCTAAGATAATATCTAACATGTTGCAGTTGATAAATGATTTGACCTTGTGCCGAGTGTATTGGGGAACCGTGAGGTCAGTTGATCGGCGTCCTTCAATGGTCATGACTGACAATAGTAGCAAAGCTACTATGCCCGCCTCAACGCTTGATCCACTTATAATAAATAATGTGATACAAGAGGCGGCAACAACCTCCACATTACATGAAAACCCTTCTTCATCGGCTATCAACAATGACATTACGGATAACACAATAGGTCAAAATAGGACTGAGCAGCATGGAGGAGAAGAAGAAGAAGATGATGATGATGATGATGATGTGTTTGATTGGAATTCGATGTTGGACATCGACAGCATGTTGTTGGAGTGGGACTGGAATTAGGACTGAAAAGGTACAAATATTTCTTGTGCTCACTTTCTTACAATTCGTTGCTCTTAAAACCACTTGATTTTATGTAATGTGGTAGACAAGTTGGCATGTAGCACTAATCCATGTACACGGCATACTTTTGTCTGTTTATTTAGTTTTAATTTATACAAAAATTGACAGTTGGTGAATGTAATGGTCTATTGAGGAATAAGTGAGAATATGAAGAGAAATTTAAACAAGAAACTCTCCGTCTCTTTTTATTTATTCCAAAATATTGTAAAACTTAGTTCATATAATGGTTTTGATGAAAATGTATAGAAAGAAATCGTTAGATTGTAAAGTTAGGACAGTGCACTACGCCTTCCCCGGCGAAACAACGCGACGTTTGGGTAGTCGGATTGGGGTATCCCGACGTTTTTTTTTTAATAACGTCAGGGTAGGGATAGAGTATGATTATGAAAACCCCAATCTTAAATCCTACTACCCAACTATTCATATTTTCCTCATACTCCTGCCGCTCACCCCCGCTCTCTCTCCCTCCCCCGTCATCGCCCACCTCCCTCTCCCGCCTCTCTCTCCCCTCCCACCGTTATCCCTCTACCCCACCACTCTCTCCTTTTCCCGCCAACGTCCCCCTCCCCCGCCACTCTCTCCATCTCCATTCTCTCCTCATACGCGAATGGCGAATCAAGGGGCGAAGAAAATGAAGCACGAGAACAATAAGCACTTGGCCAATCTCCAACACCACATCATCGCTTGCAACGTAAGTTGTTTCTTCTCCAATCTCTATTTACCTTCTTCTTTTTTGGTGTTCAATCTCAGATCCCTAATTCTTTTGTTTATGTGATTTTTGAACTGATTTTAGATTCATCACTACAACACATGATGGATTTACCGGCATATATTTCCTGGCATTTTACCAGAAACGCCGGGGTAGGAAGAGACCAGGAATGGGGCATTAAATTGGATGGTTATACGCCGGCGGCCTCTATAAAACGTCGGAAAATTATGATATTCACCGGCGTTTTTTATTAAAACGCCGGTGAAGGCCATATTCACCGGCGTTTTAATAAAACACGCCGGCGAATATACAAATAAAAATGTACCAAAAAATCTTCTCCCATTCACCGGCGTTTTTTAGTTAAAATGCTGGTATAGGGTTTGGAATAAATTTCCCCCAAACCCTATACTTTCTCCTTCGATCCCAAAAAAAAAAAACCAATTTCCCCCCTTCTCTCTTGCGCTCTCCCGCCTCTGCCTTGGCCGCCATCGCTGTGCCCTCCGCCGTCGTCCCCACGCTCCGTCGTCGTCCGTCGTCCACTCTCTCAACCTCTCTCACTCCCGTCGTCGCTGCAAGTCTCCCCAACCCTCTTTCTCTCTCTCACTCGCATCGTCGCCACCCTTCCCCCATGGTTGTCCCATCGCCCTTCCCCCTACCCTGCCGTCGGCACTTCCCCCATCACCGCCCCCCTCCCCTGCCGTCGCCCTATCCCCCCCATCGTCGCCCCCCTCCCCCGCCGTCCTCCTATCCCCCCCATCGTCGGCACTTCCTCTACACAAACCCTAGGTTTGTTCTTGAAATTTCTGAATTGTTTTATTTTTAAATTTTTGTTTCTGAAATTTCTACACAAACCCTAGGTATGATGTAGTTGGTATGTTCTTGAGATTGGTTCTACAATTTTTTCCAACTCTCTAATTTAGCTTGCCTGTATGTTCTTGAGGGTATACTTGTATGCTTGTATGACTAGGTATGCTTGTATACTATATTCCAGATTAATATAGTATATGGAATGCAACTTCCATAGAAGTTTGAGAATAAATGAGGGCATAATTCCTAATTTGGCCACCAAGTACTCAGAAGTGTCATTTTTGCTTCATGGAAAATTGAGGAGGATGTTGCTCATTGTATTAAATTGGCATGACCAAAGTTAAGAAGTTAATCTCTAGAAGATGAAGTGGAGGTCGATAATGTGGTTGATGTGGATGATGAGCTGGTAATAAAATGAGGGAGATCCACCAAATTTTTTCTGTTTGAAAAACATCGTCTCCTCTTCTATTTTTCAAGTGGATGGCATGGTGCAGGCCATGCTCAGATATTTTCATAACCCTCTCTTTTGATGGGGATTCCTTGGATAATCTCTAGAAGATGAAGTAGAGGTCGATAATGTATGATTTGAAACTTATGTTTTAGGTTAGTGCAGCTTCACGAGTTGCTTTTTTGTCTTTTGTCTGAATTTGATGTATCTGAAGTTGCACAATATGATTTTTTTATATAGGAGCGACTAGTGATGAAAATTTTATTATCTAAACTTTATATACAATTATATCATGATGTCTAGATGAGTATCATTTTCTAAGATAATGTTCAAGCTTGTTGCTTGGGTTTGAAAATGAGATTGTTCTTTGTCATTGGTTTTAAGTGATAATGAGATGGATTATGTAACTGAAGTTGCATACTATGAATTACAGAGGAGTGACTGGTGATGAAATAATCCTGTTTGAACTTATATTGTGGTTTCAATTGACAGTTATCTCATGAGTATTATAAAAGTATAAGTTTCATCTCAGTTACTATCTTGTTTGCCTGAATTTGACTAGTGATGAAATAATCTTTGTAACTCAATATTTTGAACTCCATATTTTGGTTATGAATGTGATGAGATCACATTATTATGTTTATGAGATTACAATATTTTGAACTTATGTTGTATCATTTGGTTAATTTGGTGTTTGTGAAACTCACTCAAATACATTGTTTCGGTTTGTTATTTCTCTTCTTTGATATATGGGTTGGTTGGTTTTCTGCTGGATTACCTTTGTATTGCTGAATGGGTTAGTAGACTTTGTATTTTGTCTTCATAACTAGTATATGATATAGGAGTTGGTTAATGTTGCTTTGAGATTTGTGCATATGTATAGATGTCTAGATGAGAATCTTTGTCGCCCCTTTCTTTTTCTTTCTTCTTTGATTTGTTTTCTCTTCATATCAGTGTTCTTCATTTTGGTGGTTTCTATTTTGTATTATTTTAGGTGATTTATCATGGCTTTCTTATTATTATTATTATTTTTGTTCTGCTCGATATACATACTAATGTTGTATGTGATTTGAAAAATATGTTTTGCCCCTCCTCCGACGTCACCCCCTTCCCCCATGCCCCCCCCCCCCCCCCCCCCGACGTCGCCCCTTCCCCCAGTGGCGGTGATCGGATTCGTGATGAGCGTCGTGAAGTCATTTTTTTTGAGGATATTATTATTATTATTATTATTATTATAGGGTTTTGGATTGAGATTTGGTGGTTTTTTGGTATGCAGGTTGGTGCCGGGGGTGAACGGGTACATCGCGGCAGAGAAGAGGAAGGTGAGATTGTTTTGCTTTGAGATTCGGAATTTTAGTGGATTGGATGAGGACTGTGATGGAATGTGTGAATTGTTTGATTGTTGTTTTCGCTGTTGTTTGCATTTTAGGTTTGGTTGAGTGTGTGGTTGGAAATGTAGTTCAGTTAATGATAACTGGAGTTTTGTGGAGTGTTGCCTACAAATTTTTCAAACTCTCTTGCAATAATCTGATAGAATAAGAACTTAGTAGTAGTAGTAGTAAGAAGAAAGCATAATGCTCAGGAGATAGCGCCATATATATATCAAACAGTTAGCAGAGCTTCATTGTCAACTCATGACGCTATCCCTCATGAGCTTTAAGATTTCTTTCACTAAATGAGGGAGAGATGAGAGCAAGAATTGAAGTGGAGTTAATTTATAGGAGAGCCAAGCTGAGAATGAGCGTTGATAAGCTTATTTTAGTTGAGACCCCAAGTTGGATGACATATCTCTTAAAACTGCTTCACTTCGTTGCATATGTGAGTTGAAATTGTACTTTTCAATCTGGGCTAGCTATTTGATAAAAGTTCACTCCATCTTCAACTTTTGAAGCAGCAGCAAGCTCTCTACTGTCAACCACTGCACTCATATAAATGAATCATGCCGACAATATTACTTCAAGGCTATGTTCAGTTGCTTCATGTTCAGTTGCTTGATTAAGCTCTATTAGATGTAGAACATTAATTTGTGGTTTGTCTGAACTATCTTGATTGACTAGAATTGAGATGCCTCAATGGACGAGAAGTGAGATAACTTAAATTGCCTTCATGTTCAGTTGCTTCATGTTCAGTTAAATTAACCACATTCAGTTGCTTCATGTTCAGTTGCTTCATGTTTAGTTGCCTTCATGTTCAGCTGTCTGAACTATCTTGTGGTTTGTCTGAACTATATGCTTGCAACTTTTTTTCATTCATATTTTAGAAATTTGTCAATATCTGTTTTCAAAATTTTCTCGAATAGAAATGTTGTTTTTGAATATTGAAAAGAAAAGCATATGCTTTATATATGTACTAAAACTCTGAACGTTGTATAATTTTAAGTTTTGTCAAAACTTTACAATGGATTCTTAGCTTCTTACTATAAATTTGTGTTCTTTGTTCTTTTGACCACTGCACTCATTATAGCATGTGGCAATGACAATCTAAAACAGTATTAGTATCTAATATCATACAGTTTATGCTAGGGAGAACAAGATGACAATACAGACTGAAGAAGAGCTGTAGCAGAGGTGTAATCATTTTGATTTTTATTGTGGTGTACTCTGTAGATCTGGAAAGTCCACCTTCTCTCGTCTTTGTTATGTGTTTATCATATTAGCTGATGACTAAAATAAATTTGGCCGTTGAGATGTTTTGTTTTCTCTCCCTTGCTCCAGTAATCTAATTTGCATGGAATAGTGATTATTGACATAGTATTTTAATGGGCTTGTCGATTTATGATTGACACTATTATGTTGTATCTTGGAATTGAGGAGCTTGTTGCTTGGGTTTGAAAATGAGATTGTTCTTTGTCATTGGTTTTAAGTGATGATGAAATGGATTATGTAACTGAAGTTGCATACTATGATTTATAGAGGAGTGACTAGTGATGAAATAATCCTGTTTGAACTTATGTTGTGGTTTCATTCATATTTTATTGGGGCTATTTTTGCTTTGCAATTGGTTTTGATTGCAAGAGTGCTCAAAGTTTTTATTTTTATTTTTTATTTTTATTTTTTATTTTTATTTTTATTTTTTAAAAAAAAATTAAAAATTTCTACCCCGACTTTTTTACAAGCGCCGGGGTAGCTTTCAGGAAAATCTGGCAGTCTATACCGGCGTTTTAAAAACGCCGGTGTAGGTGATGGCCGAAAAAATTACTCCCAAACGAGACCACCCTTTCGGCGGCGTTTTTTGACCGCCGGTGTAGTTTTAACCTATACCGGCATTCTTAAAAAACGCCGGGGAATGTCCCTAAGCTACAACGACACACGATTCAGTGACACTTGCACCGGCGATTTATAAAACGCCGGTGGTATCTACAGCGGGGTTTTAAAACGCCGGTGAATGTGGAAAAAAACGCCGGTAAAGACTGTTAGTCTTGTAGTGCATCTAATATACTGAATTCTAGTAGGAAAATCAATCTCTGTGAAAATTTCATAATTTGTTTTGTTTTTTTTTATATACAAATTTTAAGGGTTTATTGGTTTAATTCGGGAATTAGGGAATTCATGGGCTTCATTTGATAGTTTAGACAAGTGTGAGATTAAGGACAATAGCAAAAAAAGTAGTTTGTTGACTGATACTTTCCACTCTAGGGGAACAAGGTATTGCTTCATGTGAAACTAAGAATCAATATGGGTTTCTTGCTGTTTTTTATGTTTATGTATATTAATTTGTAAAAACAAAATTGCTATTGTGTTATGCTCATTTTAGTTTTTTAATAAGTTTGTGTTGTTGTTGATTGGTTTTGGCTTTAATGTGTGAATATAGGTGAGAAGCTTACTTATTAAACTGCAAAGAAGAGGCTAAGGAGTCGAGAGGTCCTGTGACTGGCAAGAGGATCCAAGGAGTATGTGTTTTTGTTTTCATTCAGTTTTATTTGTTTGTAATGCTGTTGGTAACTTTGATTATGTGTGTTGGGATTGTGCTCACAAGATATGTGGTTAGGATTTAAATTAAAAATGCATTGTCCAGTAGCATGTTAGTTTTACTTGCAAGCATGGAGTCTGTGATTTTATAAACTTTGGTTGCACATTGGATGCAATGCTGGTGTGTCTAGTTCTACCATTGGTTGATGACCATAGTTTCATATACCTTCTGATGGATGCGATACTTGCCATTATTCTTTACTAGTAATTTGCACGTGCGATGCACGTCTTAATAAATATAGTTTTCTAATATAAAAATTTAGACGTAATCTGGATTTGAACTTAGAACCTCCTTTATAAAAGTTATGCACGTGTATTGCACGGGTTGGTAGATTGACAAAATATTTACAAATGACACTAAGGTCTTCTCCCATTATAATATTAGAAATAGGAGTATTTCTTAGTTTTTAAAAATAGTGGGGGTATAAGCTAATTTTCACATTTTAAATGGGGACATTTGCTAAAATATCCCTTTTTTAGGAGCTGCACGTGCATCACACGGGTATGTTTGGTGGATTTAGTTTGTCGTATATTGCACGTGTTTACTCAGTTACAAAATTAGGGTTTGTTTGTTTACAACCCCAACTCTCCCATTAAAATAGTAGAGATATTATAAGCATTAGATACTATAATCCCTAAAGCTCGTTTGTTTCCTTTGCATGTCTTGCTTTTAATTTATCTATTATCTTGTTTAGATCTCTTTGTTTGTCCAATCTTTTATTAGGTGAATACTATGTTTCTAGAGTGTAGTTTAGTTTTTCCCACTTCAAGTGATTATATGTTAACTTTATTATTCATCTTTATATGTATAATAAGGTGTTTCTCCATGTTAAGATAAATCAGAGAGATAAAAACAATACTGATTATTGAATTGAGAAATAACTGAGTACAATATCTCTTATATATAAGAGTGAACCAAATACAAAATTAGTCTAATACCCAATGTGGGACTATAATATATAACACCCCCTCTCAAACTCACGGTGGGTCAAACAGTATGAATTTGCCTACTAAATATCGAAATCTCTGAACAGTATGAGATTTGGTGAAGAAATCTGCCGTCTGCTGTGACGAGGTAATAGAATGAAGTGAAATGGTCCCTGCTTCAAAGCGCTCACGAACATAATGACAATCAATCTCTATATGCTTCGTTTGTTCATGGAAGACCGGATTGATTGCAATGTGTAGGGCACTCCGGTTATCACAATGAAGAAGAGTAGCTCCTGAAAGAGTGACACACATATCTGATAACAGCCAACGAATATGAACAATCTCTCTAATACTAGCTGCCATTGCTCTGTACTCAGCTTCGGTTGCAGAACATGCAACAACTGCCTGTTTCTTACTTTGCCATGAAATCAGCGAATCACCAAGAAATAGACAGAAACCTGTGGTAGACCGTCTGGTAATAGGATCACCTGCCCAATCTAAATCAGAATATGTACTCAGCTCTAATTTTGAATGTAGCAGGCATGAATAATGAGCGAGTAATAGTGCCCCGAAGATACCTGTGAATCTGAAGAAGAGTACTGTAGTGAACTGACGTAGGAGCATAAACAAACTAACTAACAACACTGACTGTGTAAGCAATATCGGGTCTGGTCAGGCATAAGTACACAAGTTGTCCAACAATCTGTCTGTATCTAGTGGGATCAGGAAGGAGCTCACCATTAGTGGGACGAAGCTTCATATGAAGCACTAAGGGTATATCGGCTGATCAACTGTCAAAGAGGCATGCAGTGGAAATAATATCTTATGTGTATTTTTGTTGAGAAATAAGTATCCCGCGAGATCCATGAGCAATCTCTAGACCCAGAAAATAACATAGTCTGCCAAGGTCTTTCATACGGAACTGCTGGTGAAGGTATTTCTGGGTGGATGTAATGCCTGCAGAGTCATTCCCAGTAATGATCATATCATCAACATAAAATAGTAGAAGTACCCTCCCCTGCTGTGATGACCGCATAAATATAGAATGGTCTTGAGAACTCTGACTAAAACCAACCTTGGTGACAAGGCAAAAACACTCAAATCAGGCTCAAGGGGCCTGCTTCAAATCATATATAGCCCGACACAGCCGGCAAACATGAGGAGAATGAGTAGAGAAGCTAGGAGGAGGATCCATATAAACAACCTCAGATAAGGTACCATGAAGAAAATCATTCTTCACATCCATTTGGTATAATGGCCATTGATGGATGGCTGCAACAGCAAGAAGAGTGCGAACAGTAGTCATCTGTGCAATGGAATCAAATGTCTCATCATAATCAATGTCATGCTCCTGAGTAAATTCTCGGGCTACTAGACGAGCCTTGTGCCGCTCAATAGATCCATCAAGTTGATATTTGACCTTGAAGATCCACTTACAGCTAATAGGCTGAACGCCCTCTGGCAGAGGAATGACATCCCAAGTACTAGTCTAATCAAATGCACTGAATTCCTCTGCAAGTGCCAAACTGGTCAGAAGGACCAGTGGCATCAAGTGTATAACGTGTTGGAGGAATACTAGAAGTGGAACATGTAGACTGACGAATCGGGGGTGGACTGACAGGGTGTGGGGGTGAAGACAGTGGAGTTGGTGCATGTGTCATTGAGGAAGTAGGTGGAGTGGGTACTGGCAGTTGTGGGGGTGCAGGTGGTGTTTCAGTAGGGGGAACAATAGGTGTAAAGACTGCAAGAGATGTTAATGGAGCCAAAGGAGTGGGATCAAAATAAATGTGGGTGAGACTGAGATTCCATCAAGTAGTAATACCTGTATATTTTTTATTTTTTTTATTTATTTAAATAAATAAATTTGATTTTTTTTAACAGAAAAAAAAGATAGGTTGGGGATATAGGGTTGCGGGTTTCGGGTATGGGTAGTGGTTGTAATATAGTTGAATTAGGGTTTGAGGGGTGGGGACACTAGATGGTGGCTAGGGTTAGGAGATGTGGGAGAGGGAGTCGACGAAGGTTTTAGGGGATGGACGGTGATGATGACAGCGGCATATTGAGGGCGAGGAGCATCAGGTGGATAGCTTGGAGTTGGGTTTCGGTGGATGGGAGAGGAAGAGGACGAGGGTCGATGTGTTCCTGGAGGAGCAGGCGGTGAGATAAGGAGGAGGGGGAGGAAGACGGGAAGAGGGTGGCGAGTTGCGGCGATGGAAGGTTGATGGGTTCGGTGGTCGAATTTGGGGTTTCGGGGATTGGGAATGTTGACGAGGACGATGATGCTGATGTTGAAGACGATGCTGTTGATGCTGGTGTTGCTTCGGTTTTTTACGAGGACGATGTTTTTTTAGGGGGGGGAATTCTAGGGTTTTGGGAAGAACGAAAATTTTGTTTAAATTGGCTCTGATACCATGTTAAGATAAATCAGAGAGATGAAAACAATACTGATTATTGAATTAAGAAATAATTGAGTACAATATCTTCTATATATAGGAGTGAACCAAATACAAAACTAGTCCAATTCCTAATGTGAGACTATAATATCTAACACTCCATTCGTTAGTTGCATTTTTCTAGTATACATCTAATATCACGGAGTTATCTTCTTAAAATAAGCTTTTATTCCAAAGTTCAGGGTCAAACACGTTAATTATTTTTACGGTTCATTTCAATTAGCTGCTTCAGTTCACATCGACTTAGGCTTACCCTTGTTCCAAACCTCAGACTTAGATTAGTAATAAGTAACAACAAGCTACCTTAACCTTTTCTCAACATTTCTCTTGTAAACCTTTGTAGAGGTATTAATCAAACTGGAAAAGGTCTTCAACTATTGCAGGTTTTATCGGAAACAAATCATTGCTTTTGTCACTACAACACAAATGGGTTACCTCGACATTTATTTTGGCCTCCCGGTCCAACCGGCATTTTTGAAAATGTCGGTAGGTAGATGCGCTCAAGAATATTTCGACTCTCATGAGTCGGGCTCCTTTCTGCGATGCGCCCCCTGTGAGATGATGAATCCCTTGATCTCTGTCTAGAAGAGTTGCTTCTCCGGTTTACATGACGTTCTGAGCGGGAGGCGGCAGTTCGGGCACGCCTCTTGTCCAAGCGGACTTGTAGATCAATTCCTTGTTGCATGGCACTAATGATTTTGCAGAGATCTCTAGATCCCCAGGGGCCTCACGAGGTCATTGAATCGGTTGAAGCATTATGGATGGAGACACAGCCGTTCTGAGGTTGTTGTTCATGACGGCTTTGTAGAGAGCCCTCCAGTGCCTCTCCGTTGAAAGGAACTTGACTAGGCTGTCGGGGCAACTGTTGAGGAGGAATTAGATCTTCCAAGGAGGAGCTAGTTGACGAAGAGAGTTGGTGTAATGGCTTGAGGTTGCCGCTCTTCCTCTTAGTCTTAGTAGAATGGCGGTAAGTCTGATTTGTATAGTTTTCGATAGACCGTGCTAATCTGCTACTGCTTATTTTTGTGTGGGAGAAAACAGATAGTGAGTTAATATTTGATGAAAATTACTAAAACCTAAACTTTAATCTTTACCGTGAAATGCGGTTAGAGCTCCTGAGATTGAATCTGGATCGTTGAACGAACACCGTGATCTGGATCCGACAGTTGCTGATGTGGCTGATGGACCTACAAAAAACCTGAAACACCGGGGATTGGTCCCGGCGACAGACCCTCTGACGCTCAAGTCAGAACCAAAGAGAGAAAGCGTGTTTGAGAGAGAAACTGTTGATTACTGTTAGATTTCGATGGTAATCTCAAATCAAATACACAGCGAAAAAATTACAAAGAAATATCGAAACCTAGCCATGGATCCATGCGAAAATCATAAATCGTGTTTAGGAGTTATACTTTGAAGATGGATCTTCTATTTCCAATTAATGTCGATCACAACACTGCAATACTGTTGTGCCTCTACGGTATCTACACGAACGGATCAAATCAAGCTTTTCCTCACGTCACGGTGCTAGCTGCGGGATGGCAATGTTCCTCACGATCTCTCACTCACACAATTTCTGTGACGGCTAGGGTTTTTCTTATATATATAAATTTTTCACAAATATATATCATATATATAGGTACAGAAATTTAAACCTAAGAGAGTAATGAGGATGTTGGGCTCGCAATCTGACCTGGGTCAAATTCGTGTGTGGACTTTGAACTTTAGTCAGCTCATTTAATCTAATTAAATGTCCAACCAATTCTAGGAGTCCAAGTCTTACTTGGATCCTCAATTAAATTCATCTTATGAATTTAAATTCCAATTTAGATCCATTCTAAGTGTGTAACCATGTAGGATCCCATTGATAGTAATACAAAAATCATCTTCTAGTATTACAAATAGTGAGCGGTATCTAGCAATACATCACCGCTACTCAAGTAATGGGAATGTCAGTGATTTGACATAACCTAACCATGACTGATGTTACCATGTAGTCTAGTCCCTTTTTCCAGATATCTTAATTAACCAGAAGGCATAGAGTGTGTCACCCTTGTATAGTTCAATTTGGTTTCTTGATGTCCGGGTAGACTTATTAAAACAAATGAGCTCAATATATCATATTGACTCATTTGAGTACGGTCATGCATTTTGCAGTCTCACTCAATCAAGGGATCGTAGATATCGCTCTTGTTATGTAAGTGGGACAAATGCTATCTAAGTTACTCACATTCCTCCGCATGATTTGTAGTATATCCAATAGTCGACTTTATAATTACCTTATTACAGGTAATGTTTGACAACATTAAAACATATAACTTCTCATGTAAGGAACCGTAGAGACTTCAAGTCAAAGGATTACGTACACCATGGTCACTGTGGAAACCGCTTATGACACTCACGTAACGATCCATGCAGTGTTCTCATGGTGGATCAGTCCAGTACATTATTACTCTAATATGTGCCCATATAAAGACTTGATATCTCATATCCATGACCCGTACGATGTGGTCATCAGTCTGTGCACATACTAGTCTCTATATATTATTGTCGTCCTAATTCACAATAATACTTGACTACGGACATTTAAGAATAGTGTTCTGATTGCAACCAATGGGATCTCACAATCTAGTCATGCACTTCATGTCTCATGGTATTGAACACACTATTCTAAGGACTTTATTATGTTCATTAAATCACAATAAACAACACAATAAATAAAAAGCCTCATATATAAAATAAATGTCATAATGCAATGTAAACTAGTAATGTCAATACACAACTAGCCTCTAGGGCATACACCAACAATTACCTTCTGACTGAGGAGGGTTGCAGGTATTTATAGGCCTGAGAAACAGTTTAGGAGATTGAGATAAATCCATTTGATTAATATGAATTCTTTATCTCTTGCTGATTCTCCTCCTTAAGAAACAAGACTCTCTTTTATTTGGGAATAAGAGATTTGACTTACAGCCCTCATGGGCTGGGTGTCTCTCCTAGTGGGCATAATCTGTCACTTTTCATGGGCTTGAAAGATGCTCATGTCTTGTTAGATGAGCTTGAAGAAGGCCCGGACCTGTTAAAGATACCCGTTATGATTGATCTGCCTCTAGAAGTTTTGAGATCTGTGCTAGAATCGTACAACCCTGATTTACTGCGATTTTTACCATTATCAGTATATATATGTGTTTATTATTTGTAAGTTGTGTTTGGAGAATTTTATGAATTAGTTATATTTGATTTTGATGGATGATTGAACAATTTTCCGTGGCAATGGGTTTGGAGACTGTTTGATAGATAGATTCATTTGCTTCTGCAATGCATGGGCTTTTATGATTTTCAAGTTGATACTACTTCTTTAGTCTTTACTACAATATCTAGGGTGAGTTCTTGGTTGGGTTTGATTTCTTCCGTGTTTGGAAAACAGTTTCAAAGCCAACCAGAACCATCAACCTTTCTGACCAACTTGATTGATTTTGGTTTAGTTCAGTTGGTTGCCAATAAACTAGCATTAGATAATGGAATCTTAAACCTTAAGTTAAGATTGGCAATCTTATTTGAAACATTGATTTACATATTGATATGGGTCAGATGACGTGGCCCCTCCTGGACCACAGGATCTCCTCAAAAGACATTCACCACCGGATCATCCGGGTCTGTCATGTCAGCCTGGAAACCGCCCAAGCCTCCGCGATGTCAGCCCTAAACCACCCCGGGCCCATGTCACATCAGCCCTATACCACTTGGGCTTCTGCCACGCCAGGCCCGTGGGCAACCGGGTCCAGACCCGGCCCCAAACGGGTCCAGACCCGGTTGGCTTTTTTTATAAATACCAGGCCCCCTATCCCTTCCAAAGGTAATCAATCTTTCCCCTCTCAAACCCTAGTTACTGTTGCTCTCCTTCAGTAACTGACTAGATCGTCGAATGGTCTGCCACCGGGACCAACCCCGGTGTTTTTAGACCGAGTACAGCTACACGAGACCTCTGGATCTAAGCCTCCAGATCCGAGCCGAGCATCCGATCTCCACCTCACTCCCGCCTACTCCCGAGCCGTTCTCCCGGCTGAGGGTCGGGCGTACCTCCGTACCGAAGATTCCGCAGAAATACAAATTGAGAAGAACTCACACCTAGTGCAGTCACCCACAAAAAACAAACCGCTTCACATATATTAATCAAACATGTACCATTTCTGATGGAAAAATTGAGATATTTCAGTCTACAATGAAATTAATGAACTGACAATTCTCATATAATAGTGTAGACAAGTAAACACATTTGATTTTGGTTGAGGGTTTTTTATCCCGACGAGATAATCTTTCCTAGGTCTTTAATTATTCCCATGCTTCTTTTGATGAAGGTCAAAGTCACTCTTATCTCGAGAAGCAAAGAACATGACATCGATTATGGGACCAATTATGAAAGAACTGAAACACCGGAATCAAAAGCTGTTATACCTGACTCGAATCAAAATATCAGTCTGAGTTTTTATTTTTTGGGCTTCAGTTTGGCAGGCAGCTAGGCCTAATTTCTCATTTCCCTTGGACAACATCAATCTAGATTAAACTCCAGTGTACTCAAAAATGAAATGGCTGAAAAGAAATTTGCTCCTGCTGCAGATATGCCAACATAGCTTTTTCTTTTATGTACAAAATTGCACAAACTGAAATAATTTTTAGTTTGTTATTTTTTTTTTTTTTGTGCACTCTTACTTTGCTGTGTTAGATGCCATTAGACAGTGTAATATAAGCTAATAGCCTTTATGATTGGAGAATTTAAAATTTGGGCGTTCGGATCAGTAATAATTGATGAAGGTACAGAGTCATGACAATAGATTTGAGAAGGTAATTATTATTGGCATTTAACTTTGCAATGGATTTTTCTCAATTTTCTTTTTTAAAATAAAAAAAAAGGAAGAGGCAACTCTCCACTATTTCTCCACACAAATTTTGAAGTGGAATCGTATCCGTTAATTGAACGTTAGAAATCGTGCAATATTGTATAGATGTTATTAGATGAATTATTCATAAATAATTTTGCTATTTTCTATTTTTTTAAATTCTATGCAATTTTGTTGGAAAGTTACACACATCAAGAATTTTGGGGTTTCCTTTCAACTGAATAAAAATATAGAATAATGTTGATGATAAGATTAACAGAGAGATTGGAAAATATGATTGGATTATTGGGTTGAATACAACTGTGTACAATGACTCCTATATATAGGAGGGAACCAAATACTAAACCGATACATATTCGATATTGGACTAAATATATATAATACAATATCTAACACCCCTCTCATACTCACGATGGGTAGAACAGTGTGAGTTTGCCCACCAAATAACGAAATCTCTGGACAGTATGGGACTTGGTGAAGAAGTAACAAAGTGAAGTGAGATGGTCCCTACTTCAAAGCGCTCACGAACATAAAGGCAATCTATCTCTATGTTCTTTGTTCACTCATAACAGGCCGGGTTGCTTACAATGTGCAATGCACTCTGGTCATCACAATGAAGAGGAGTAGCGCCGGTGAGAATTACACCCATATCTGATAATAGCCAACGAACATGAACAATTTCTCTAGTAGTTGCTGTCATTGCTTTATACTCAGCTTCTGTTAAAGAACATGCTACAACTTCCTGTTTCTTGCGTCGCCACGAGATCAATGAATCACCAAGAAATAGACAGAATCTTGTGGTAGACTGTCTGGTGGTAGGATCACCCACCCAATCTGAATCAGAATACGCGCGGAGCTCTAGGTTGGATGTGGAGGGCATGAATAATGAGTCAGTGATACTACCTCGAAGATATCTGTAGATCCGAAGAAGTGCACTGTAGTGAACTGATGTAAGAGCGGAAACAAACGGACTCACAATACTAGTTGCATGGGCAATATCGAGTCTGGTCATGCATAAGTAGACAAGCTATCCAACAATCTATCTGCATTTAGTGGGGTCAGGAAGTGGCTCACCATCTATGGAACGAAGTTTCACATGAAGCTCTAAGGAAGTTTCAGCCAATCGACTGTCAGAGAGACAAGCAGTGGAGATAATATCTTATGTGTATTTCTGTTGAGAAATAAGTATCCCCCGAGACCAATAGGTAATTTCTAGGCCCAGAAAGTAGCGTAATCTATCAAGATCTTTCATATGGAACTGATGGTGAAGGTACTTCTGTGTAGAGGCAATGCATGCAGAATCGTCCCCAGTAATAATCATATCATCAATATATAATAATCGAATGACCCTCCCCTGCGGTGATGAATGCATAAACAGAGAATAGTCCTGTGAACTCTGACTGAAATCAGCCTTGGTGATAACATGGTGAAAACACTCAAACCAGGCTCGAGGGGCCTGTTTTAGATTATATATAGCCCGACGCAAACGACAAACATGACGAGGAGGAGTGGTAAGACCAGGAGTGTAACATCCCGTTCTTTTTTATTATTATTAAAAACGTATTTTTCATTTTTTGCACGTGTGATGCACGTGCTATTTTCCTCCTTCATACTATTATTCTCAATTATCCATTTTTGTTTGCATGCACAAGTTTATTTTAATTAGCCTTCTTTAACCCATGGACCTAAAGTAGAATCTAGCCCATTAGAATTAATTAAACTAGAGCTCATGGATCAAGCCCACTAATTATAACCTAATTTAAAGTTAAACATAAACTAATACATGACAAGTCACAAATTGTAGTACACAATTAGAATTGTCACAAATTGCATTTAATTTGTTAGTGTGCATGTGCATATGCACATTTGCATTTGGTCTGGATTTGTAATAGGGTGTATAAGATGGAAATGAATTGAATAGATGAGATGGGCTAGATGGGGCCCACGGTGAAGTTGAAGGTCAGGCACAGAATTGTGCTTGTGTGTGTTGGCATATATGTAAGTTGTAAATATGTGATTGGGGTGGGGGCCCACGTACTTCAAAGATGACGGAGCATTATGCTGCTGTTGATGCTTTGACGTGGAGGTGAAAATGAGAGAGTGAATGAGAGTTAGTGTTGTGGAGAGTGGGGAGATGAAAAGTTAGGAGTTTAGAGGTTATAGTATTTGAAGAGTTGGGAGTTAGGAAAGTTAAGAAAATGAAGAGATGGAGAATTAAAATGGGAAATTATTAGGTTGAGAATTATGCAATTTGAACCCTAGCCTAGACCTATACATAGCACCCATTCTCTTCTCATTCTTCACACCAAAAGCAAATCAAGAAATTAGAGAAAGAAAAAGAAAGAGAGAAAGAGAGTTTTTACATTTGGAGACTTTTGCTAGGAGGAGAAGAGCTAGGAGTCCTTGGAGCTAGAAGTTGTGTTCTCTTCTCTAATTAGTCAAGCTTCACAAAAGGTGGGTGTTCTGTTACTTTCTAGTTATATAGAACAATGCATGCTAAAGAAATCAAATGAGTAATTTTGATTCGTGTATAGCAGGAATAGTAGTGAGATATGCTATGTTAAGTAAATTGATTCATATCATGCTAATTGGAAATGAGAAAAAGAGATGATTGAATAGTTTTTTGTCATGAATTGATATGCATAGTAGATTGTATGAAAGTGTTGGAAATACTTCTTTCGATAAGTAAATAAAGTTTTATAAAGTAAAGTTGATGTTATGGAACTCATTGGATTGTTATAAAAAATACAATATATTATCTTTGACTAGAAAGAATGAATGCAAATTTGTGTTTGTTAATAAGAAGAAACAACCTTAAAAGTTTATTTTATTTTATTTCTAAAATATGATTTGTAAATCAGTGAGTTACAGTTATAAAGTAAGCTCAGTTCGTATAAATTTATTTCAGTTAAATAAAAGTTTTGATCAAATTAGAGGAATCGAGTTTTGTAAAAATAATGAAATAACATAAAGTTGAAATAAGAACCATCGGGTTGCCTGTAAGTTGTTGGGCGCACTTGGCCTGTTGGCTTGGCGTTGCGCTGGCTACCTAGTCGGGTGGGTTCGAAACCTGATAACCCCAAACATTTTTTCTGTGTTGAATTTTTTTTTAAACAATGTAACTCGAGAACTCGATATTAGAGGATTTCAATGAGAGAAATTAACAACAAGTCCATATGGACTAGTGGTTGGCGCTGCTTGCCTTGGTCGCCGGCTCTGTTGGCTCAGGTTCGAAACCCATGGCTGACATTTGTTTGTTTTTTTAGTGTTTTTAACAACTTTAGTGAGTCCTAATGCAAAAAAAGGGGGGGTTAGGGAAAAATCCTAGTATTTATAAAATGTGATGGAGAATTTATTAAAATAACTTTAAATATTTTCTATGTATATTTGAGAAGTAAAAGAGACATTTGAGATAGAATGAGATTTTGTTCTCAAATTAATTTTTTTTTTAACATGATTTTCATCCTTAGAAGTAAGAGTTTGATGTGAGAATTAGTTTCTCTTGTTAAGATAATGCAATTGTGTTGAATGTGAAATTTCTAGAGTTCTATATGTACTCAAATTGACAATGAGTTTTAAATTAGATGAATACAGTAGAATCATTGACTGGAAAGAATTAAGAGTGGCAAAGTAAATCATGAATAGTGTTAAAATGAGACATTGATCAAGTCGTGAAATGAATTGAAGTTGAGAATAATCAAGTTTAAGACATGTTATTGAAGAGTATGAATACCCATGGATTCTTGTACATGAAAAAGTTTTGATTTAGAATTAGTGAGACCTCGGGTACCGGCACTATTTAATTGAAAAGATTTGAAATATATTTTAAGATAAGGCTATGGAGCTATTTCGTGTTTATGAGTAAGACCGGTAGGAGGTAAAACTGATTCTAAGTTTGATAAATTATTCATGTTTTGAACTTAAGAACTAGGCACTTAAGTGAAGATGTAGTAAGACCTAGGTAAACGTAAGTGGGGCACTCTATATAGTCGGACGGTGGGTTGGCTGCGGCGATTCACCGGGACTATAGACTCAGTCGGGCAGTGTACTCCGGGACTGTGGTTGCCTCGAGGGAGACGAGTTTTATTTGAAATCCGGAACTATGCGTAGTCGGGCAGATAGTTTGTCGTACTCCATGGATATGCGTATAATGGGGCTAGATGGGCACTTGTGGGAGGTTCGCACGACGAGGAGTCTGTATAACAGTCGGGCGGGGGATTGGCTGCGGCGATTCTCCGGGGCTGGGATTCGTACTCGTGGAACATCTCAACTTTGTCTTATTACTGGGTAGTTGTCATGGCGAGATATCGAACTATTTACTGTGGAATACGTAGGCGCTTGCCCTCAGACCTATGTAGTATAGGATGCATAGAATCCAAACAAGTGTGCATTAGTGTCATCCTAGAATAAAAATATCTGCATTAGGTATTAAGGCATGACATACACTTACATGTTTAGAGTAGTCACATTTCTTCACTTTATTTCATTCAAGTTTGCGGCTTGTTAAAGTATGGTGATCGTTATACTCTCTTCGGCATAGAGAGAATAGTCGTGTATAACATTTCGTCGGTTGTAATCAACTGACGTGCCCACAGTCTTACATGCAGGTAATGGAAGTTCATGAAGCAATAAAGTGGATATGCTGATACTGTTTTGTTTAAAGATGTTGTAATTATTTCATTGTAATTTATTTCATCTTCCGCCGTGTAACAAATGTAACAAACTCTGATGTATTATTGAAAAGTTTTAATTCCCTTGTAAAAATTTACGAAGTGAAGCAAAGATCCTGTGAAAATCTCGAATTTGGTCTTATTTGGAATTCGGGGTGTTACAAGGAGGAGGATGCATGTAAACAACCTCAGATAAGGTATCATGAAGAAAAGTATTCTTCACGTCCATCTGGTATAATGGCAAGGAGAGTGTGAACTATAGTCATCTGTGCAACCGGGGCAAAAGTCTCATCATAATCAATACCATGCTCCTGAGTAAATCTTCTAGCAACAAGACGAGCCTTATGCCACTCAATGGAGCCATCAAGGCAATATTTGACCTTGAAAATCTATTTGCAGCTGACAGGTTGGACGCCCACAAGTAGTAGAACAACATCCCAAGTGTCAGTCTGATCAAATACACTGAACTCCTCTGCAATAGCTTCCCGCCATTCAGGATATTGAATAGCTTCCTGGTAGGTTCTGGGCTCACGTGTAGAGTGCGTGGCAGTGAGATACACATGAAACTGTAGTGAGTGGGAGGCTAGGGTGGCAAAACCACTAGTCAGAAGGGCCAATGGCATCAGGTGTGTAACGAGCTGGTGGGATGCCCGAGGTAGAACGTGCAGACTGACGGACCGGTTGTGTATGAATAGGGTGAGGAGGTGAGATAGGTTGTGTGTGGGGGAGGGAGTGGGGATGTAGGTGGTGAGGGGACATGATGTTGTGGGGATGCAAGTGGTGTCTCTGTAGGAGGAAGAATAGGTGGAACGTCAATATGCGATGGGAAGGGAGCTAAAAGAGTGAGATTAAATGAAATGTGAGAAGGTCTGTCCGGGGAAGGAGGCCTAACAACAGGGGAGTCAAGAATACTACCATCCTCATGAGAGGTTAAGTAGTAGGGAGAGTCTTCCACAAAGGAGACATGTCGGAAAATACCAACATGTCCCGTGAAAGGATCAAAACAACGGTAACCTTTATATTCAAGACTGAGACCGAGATAAACACACTTAGTAGCTCGAGTTGTAAGCTTCGTGCGTTCAGTAGGAGGGAAAGGACAAAATAGGTGCACCCAAAGGTACGGAGCATACTGTAGTCTGGCAGGAAGTGACGAAGAGCCTCATTAGGTGATGTGCCGGACAGAGCAGATGAGGGAGTGATGTTAATGAGACTGATAGACATCATGACAGCTGTTGGTGTATGTCTTAAAGGCCAGTTGTGTATGGACAATACTAGTTTACATTGTATCATGATATTTATTTCATATATAGGCATTTTATTTATTGTGTTGTTTATTGTGATTACATTAACATAATAAAGTCCTTAGAATAGTATGTTCAATACCATAGGATATCAAGTGCATGACTTGATTGTGAGATCCTATTGGTTATAATCAGAAGACTATTCTTAAAAGTCCCTAGTCAAGTATTATTGTGAATTAGGACAACAATAATACATAGAGACTAGTATATGTGTAGACTGATGACCATATCTCACAGGTCATGGATGTGAGATATCAAGTCTTCACTTGGGTACATATTAGAGTAATAATGTACTGGACTGACCCACCATGAGAATGCTGCATGGATCGTTATGTGAGTGTCATAAGCAGTTCTCACAGTAACCATGGTGTATGTAGTCGTTTGACTTGAAGTCATTACGGTTCCCTACATGAGAAGTTATATGGTTTAATATCGTCAAACGTTGCGTATAATAAGATGATTATAAAGTCGACTAGTGGATATACTACAAATCATGCGGGAGGTGTGAGTGACTTAGATAGGATTTGTCCCTCTTACATAACATGAGCGATATCTGTGGACCCCTTGATTGAGTGAGACAATAAAATGTATGGCCATGCTCAAATGAGTCAATATGAGATATTGAGCTCATTCGTTTTAGTAAGTCTACTCGGATATCAAGAAACCAAAGATTGAACTATACAAGGATGACATGCTCTATGCCTTGTAGTCAATTAAGATATCTGGACAAAGAAACTATACTACATGGTAACATTGATCACGAATAGATTATATCTAATCACTGACATTTTCGTTACTTGAGTAGCAGTGATGTATTGCTAGATACTGCTCATTGTTTGTAATACTAGAATATGATTTTAGTATTACTGTTAACGTAATGAGAACCTATAAGGTTACACACTTAGAATGGATCGAAATTGGAATTTAAATTTATAAGATGAATTTAATTGGGGACCCAAGTAAGACTTGGACTCCTGACATTGGTTGGACATTTAATTAGATTAAATGGGCTGACTAAAGTTCAAATGCCTACACACGAATCTGAACCAGGTCAGATTATGAGTCCAACAGCCTCATTACTCTCTTAAGACTGATTTTATGCAGCTATATATATGATACGTATCTGTGGAAAAATGTTACATGAGAAAATCCTAACTGTCACAAAAATTGTGAGAAGGAGAGATCGTGAGGAACATCTCCCTCTCGCAGCTAGCACCGCTGACGGAGGGAAAACTTGATTTTATCCATTCGTGTGGATACCATAGAGGCACAACAATATTACAGTGCTGTGATCGACATTAACTGTAGACAGCATATCTATCTTCAAGGTATATCTCCTAAACACAATCTATGGTTTTCGTATGGATCCATGGCTAGGTTTCGATATTTCTTTGTAAATTTTTTGATGTGCATTTGATCTGAGACTTCCATCGAAACCTAACAACAGCTTTAGCCGAGAAAGAACGAAGAACAGAAGAGGAGAGTAGAAAAGCACGAGCCGGCTCAAGGATGTGACGATTTTTGCGTTCAGCTACATCATTCTGTTCATGTGTGTGAGGACATGATTGCTGAAAGAGTGTACCATGGGATTGAAGGTTCGATAGCATAGCAGTGGAAGTGTACTCACGAGCACCGTCAGAGCGAAAGGTTTTGATACGCACACCAAACTGAATGTGAACCATATTTGTAAAAAAACTGGTAAATATCAGGTATCTCAGAGCGTTGGCATATAAAAAACACCAATGTGTATCGAGTAAAGTCATCTATGAAATAAACATAGTAGAGATAACCTTTGTGAGAATGTGTAGGAGATGGTCCCCATATGTCAGAGTGAATATGTTTAAAATGATGGGTGGTTTGGGGGGTACTTTTGTGATTAAAGGGGAGAGCTATATGTTTGGCCAATGACAACCCTAACAATCAGACAAATGAGTAAAAGAAATAAAACCAAGGACACCACTATGGGCTAAAATCTTGAGTCAAGACGCACTAATATGTCCTGAACATCTGTGTCACATATTAGCATCAGAGTGTACAACACCAGCAAAATGCTGATGAGATCTATGTGCATGAAGAAAATCTAGGTGATATAGACGATCATGTTGACTAGCACGCCCAAACTCCTGACCCATATGAGTTCGGTAAT
Organism: Hemerocallis citrina; assembly: GCA_017893485.1. Lineage (NCBI taxonomy): Eukaryota > Viridiplantae > Streptophyta > Magnoliopsida > Asparagales > Asphodelaceae > Hemerocallis > Hemerocallis citrina. The sequence goes on from JACEHZ010000268.1 coordinate 38,504, forward strand.
AGAACAACCGACCGAATCAAATATAACGACAAGATCACTCTCACATAGTGCACTAATGGAAATAAGGTTCATGGATAAATAAGGAGCATAAAGAACATAGGGCAATGTGAGAGTGGGAGAGCTAATAGACCTGAAGTGTGTAGTGAGAATGTGTGAACCATCGGCAGTGTGTAGGGATGGAGAGTGAGAGAAGTATAATGCTGGTGGTGAGCAGTGTATAACTAATAATAAGATGATGTGAAGCACCAGAATCTAAAATCCATGAAGAATTCATATCGGAAGTAATAGAGAATGCAGGGGTATAGAAGCCAGTAGTGATAGATTGACCCAAGAGTTGGAGTTCTAGTTGAGCAAGGCGATGCTAGATATTAGCCCAATCAGCAGGAGTCGGCAAGGCTAGATGAACGTTCATGGCCAAGGATGTAAGGGAAGAAGTGTTACGAAGAGGAATGAGACTGATGTCACTGTGGCAGGGATCAAAGTGAGAGCGGAACTGCTGCTAGTGTTGGATCGGGAGCTGGATGGTACTATCGGGTGCGGAAGTAGTGGTGGTGCATGGTGAGGGATGATGCTGAAAGGAGGAGGCAGGAGACCGGAGTTAGGATGATGGCAGGACTGCATGTATCTGGAGAAGAAAGAGTACCTGCAAATTTTATTTTATTTTACTTTTTTTTAAATGGGTATGAGGGTTGGGTACGGGGTTTGGGTTTGGGATATAGGGTCGGGTATGGATTATGGGTTTCGAGTATGTGGATTCTGGTTGGGGTTAAGAAGGGGATGGGTGTAGTTCTTGGATTAGGGTTTGGGGAAGATATGAGATGGCGGCAGCGGAGTTCGGGGGGATGGGCAGTTCTTGGATTAGGGTTTGGGGAAGATAGGAGATGGCAGCGGTGGAGTTTGGGGGGATGGGCGGTGAGGAGTTGTTGAGGGAGAGCAGCGGGGAGTAGAGGAAGACAGGTTGTTGGCGACGGCGAGATTGGAGTGGAGTGTGAGTGGGAGGCAGCGGGAATTTGGGTTTGGACGACAGACAATGACGATGATGATGATGTTGACGATGACGGCCGACGATGGGTTCTATGGTTTCTTGATGGAGTTATTGCTGCTGCTTCGGGACTTTGGACGTCGGGATTTTGGAGTAAAGGTCGGGAACGGGGGCGACGGGAGGCAGTTGATGAAGTCGACGATTTTTTTTTAATTTTTTTTTGGGTGGGATTCTAGGGTTTTGATGAGGGAAATAAGAAAAGGAAATTTGTATAATTGTGCTCTGATATCATGATAAGGTTAACAGAGGGATTGAAAAATATGATTAGATTATTAGGTTGAATATAACTATGTACAATGACTCCTATATATAGGAGGAAACCAAATATTAAACTGAAACATATCCGATATGGGACTAAATATATATAATACAATATATAACAGTTGATTGGGAAATGTGAATTGGTTAATCTATATATTTGTCATCTTTTGATATAGCTAATTATCAATTATTGTTTCCTCCATATGTTTTTTATGTTTATTATATTTGATTTGAGAGGAAATATTTGCTTTCAGAGGGAAGGCGGTTGAGAACCACACAGAAGAGAATGAGATAACGGAGTGCGTTAAGGAGTCTGAGAAGAGCCACATCTCAACTTCGATAATTATTCGACTTTTTTTTTTTGTTTCCTTTCAATTGAATATAAGTATAAAATGATGTTAGTTGATTTGAAAGTGTGAATTGGTTAATCTAAGATTTATAATCTTTTGACTATATTGTGATTGAAATAATTAAGGTGCATATCTAAATTTTTAAATTTTATATAATTTTATGAGTGTCTTCAAATTATTAGAATGATGTAGTTACTGGTATACTAATTAGGACACCAACAAGTGCCATAGGATGTCATAAAAGTAATGAGAAATAGCATTTCCAAATAAAACAATCCCCCACCCAAATAAAATACCTACACACTCAACAACCCCTCCACATATATATACACATATCTCTCTAATATTATAATAGGAGAAGGCTTTAGTGTCATTTGTAAATATTTTGTCATTCTACCAACCCGTGTAACGCACGTGCATAACTATTATAAAGGAGGTCCTAGGTTCAAATCAAGACTACGTCTAAATTTTTATTTTAAAAAAACTATATTTATTAAAACGTTTATCACACGTGTAAACTACTAGTATATATTAAGACACTCCTCTTCTCTCCTTGTAATTCCCCAAACTCCAAAAACCCTTTTTTAATTAATTAATTAATTAATCACCACTTAATTAAAACCCATTAATCCTAATCATGTCCACTCTCCAAATCCCCCTCTTTCTTCACCCCCAAAATCCCCCTATGTTCCGTTGCGCCACTACGCAAATTTCCTAACTACTCAAACCTGCTTCCCTAGCCGAATGCACTCTTTCCCCAGTTTCTTGGATCTCACGCCCAAAAAGCCCAAACCCAAACCCGAACCCGTCCTCGTCGACATCCAATACCATTCCGGGCGCAACAAGGCCCACTACGACGCGGTCATTATCGGGTGCGGCCCATCAGGCCTCAGCTTGGCTGAGCAGGCCAGCGTGCGTAGGGTTCGGGTTTGTTGTATCGACCCGAACCCGTTATCGGGGTAGGCCAACAATTTCGGGTCGTGGGTTGATGAGTTAGAGATGATGGGCCTGGAGTCGTGCTTGGATTACTTTACACGCGGCCTTTGGCAAGCATGGTGATTGATGATGGGAGGGTGAAGAATCTGGATCGTCCGTATGGAAGAGTGGCAAGGGGGAAGCTAAAGAGGAGGTTGTTCGAAGGGTGCGCGGAGCACGGGGTCAGGTTTCATATGGCTAAGGTGTGGGTAGTGGATCATGAAGTACGTATCCGACCCAAAACATATGAGTCATATAACTTTTAGTAATACTTCATCCACTACCAATTTTACTATCATTCTCTTCACTATTTTATGTGGCACACTCCTATTGAAGAGTTCACTCATCTGTTAAAATGTGCCACCAAGTTAGTGAAGAGAAATGTAGTGAAATTGGTAGTGGGTGTAATAGTACTCTAAAAATAAATAATAGTGGTTCATTACTTTACTTTTGCAATGCGGGTGTGAAAAAAATCTAGATTATAATAGTGGTGATAAAGCTGATATGATATGAGACCATCTCCAATCAAGCTAGTCATCTCCTCTTTTTTTTTTAGCTAAAAAAAAAGATCTATGGAGAAAAATCTGAATTTTTTCCCAAACTGTCCCACTTTTTGAATGTTTTTCCCAAACCGTCCTACTTTTTTTTTAATTCCCAAACCATCCCACTCGGTCTTTCAAAGACCGGGTGTAGTTATAATACGCACGGTCTTTCAAAGACCGAGTCTTGCACTTCAAAAAATCGAAGAGGAAGACTCGGTCTTTGAAAGACCGTGCGTATTATAACTACACTCGGTCTTTCAAAGACCGCATCTTAGACGGGGGTTTTTATTTCAGATCTGTTTCTTTCTTCTTCGCTCTCTCTCTCTACTTTACTCTATTCTATCTTCTCTAACTCTTCTCCCTCAATCTAGGGCGACCTCCTACCCACAAAATCTCATCTCAATCAAAATATATTTACCAATTCTTTCCTAACCCTCTCACCTTCCACTCTAAAAACCCTAAATCCATATTTCGAAAGATCCATATTTTGGAATTTTGCTAAATTTGAAGAGGATAGCAACTTCAACTCTTCTACCCAAATATCTACGGCTCTATCCTTGAAGCTTGTGAAGGTATGATGAATATTGGCCTATAATTTTCTACCTTTTTTATAGATTTTGTTTGTGGTTAGATAATAACTCGCATATTTGTATAAATATATGTAGGTATGGATCTCAAGATTTCTATTTGGTTATACTTTGGTGGTGAAATAATTCGTGATCCAAAGATTGGTTGTTGTTATAGTGTGTTGGATCTGGAAATAGTTTGGGTACCTCGTACCATTAGATTTGCAGAATTAGTTGAGAAAATTTATGAAGTTACTAATTGGGATAGGAATCAATGGAATGTGAAAATTTTAGCTCAATACGCAGCAGGTAGAGGAGATTGTCAGTATTTTATGACAGTACCCGTATCTACTGATAATGTTATGAAGTCAATGATTGCTAGGACATTTGATCCTAATTGTACTTGGTCTGCATTAGAGTTATATATTCAGCAAATTCAAATTTTGAATGCTCTGCCACATGATATTCCTAGTTCAAGCTTCGTAAGGGTAGTACCTACACAGCAGATGAGGTCTAACCCTGCTCAATCTTCACAACCAAATCTACTATCCTTACAAAAAATATCTTCACAAATACAACAAATTTGGATTCTACAGATGTTGAGTTGCCACGCCAACCTAGTCCGGTTCCTGACTATGTTCCAAATGACAGTGTATTTGAACTCTTTCAAAATGCAGTCATTAACAATAGCTTATTAGACGATGATGAAGAAGAGGAAGAAACAGACGATGAAGTTGATGATAGTGTAGAAAATGACGATGGAGACGAAGATGATGATGTAGCAAATGTAAATCCTACGAACAACAGTTCTAATAAGGTGAGAGCTACTGATAGCTATGCTAATGTTAACGGTCATGTTACCGAGGAGATGACACAAGGTGCTAGAGTACACCGAGTTCCATAAGAGTCGTCTAGTTCATCCAATGTAGACGAATTGTACGTTGGACAGGAGTTTGTAAGTAAAGAGTCGATTCAGCAAGCTGTCAAGGTGTATTCTATCAAGAAACATCGTGAATTTGTCACATTGAAATCTTCACCATCACTGTACACTGTTAAATACAAAATGGCACCTAGAAAATATACAATTAAGGAGATCGTGCAAGGTCCCCCAGGAGTAAGTGATGGTGGATGCCCTTGGAGATTACGAGTAATTGTTCCAAAAGGCAAGACAAATTTTGTAGTGAAGAAGATAGTTGGGCCTCATACTTGTACGAATTCCACATTGAATCAGAACAACTGTAAAATTGATGCTAACCTTGTTTGTAATTTGATTGTGGGTGTGGTAAAGAAGGAAATTGGTTTAACACCGCGGGCAATTATTGAGATAGTGAAAATACAATATAATTATCAGATTTCATATAAGAAAGCTTGGATTGCAAAACAAAGGGCAATTGAGAGGTTGTTCGGTACCTTCGAAGAAGCATACACGAAGTTGCCTTTTCTACTAACAGCAATTCAAGCAGCAAATCCAGGAACCGTTGTCCACTGGGATAAATATGAGTCTAGTCCTAGCGAGGAAACATTCAAGGGAGTATTTTGGGTATTTTGTCCTTCGATTGAAGGTTTCAAGTCTTGCAGACCTGTTATTAGTGTCGACGGAACTCACTTGTACGGTAAGTACAAGGGTTGTTTGCTAATTACTGTTTCCCCAGATGTGAATGCTTGCTTATTTCTATTTGCATTTGCATTGGTTGATGGAGAGAGTATAAATACGTGGACATGGTTCATGAGTTGCATTCGGTATTATGTCACCGATCGCACTAAGTTGTGCGTTATCTCGGATCGTCATGCTGGTATATTGTCTGTTGTGGATTTGCAAAATGGAGCTTGGAACGAACCAAATGCATATCATCGTTATTGTATGCGTCATTTTGCCACAAATTTTTTTAGTAAATTTGGTAACAAGGCATTGCGGAAAAAGACCAAAATTATAGCGTGTCGAAACCAACCCAAAAAGTTCATGGCCAAACTCGCTGAACTTGAAACCGTCATTGTCGAGGCGGCTAATTGGCTGAAAGAGAAGCCGGTTGAGAAATGGGCACTTCATGCAGATGAAGGAAGAAGATACGGCATGATGACTACGAACCTGTCAGAAGTCTTCAATTCAGTTTTGAAAGGAGTCCATAGTTTACCAGTAACTGCGATTGTTGAGACGATCTTCTATCGTCTCAACTCTTACTTTACTACTCGTCGACAGGAAGCTAGTAAGCTTTTATCTGAAGGGATGATTTTTGCTAGAAGTGTACATGAATTAATCGATAGTCGCCGTGAGAGAGCAAACCGACATGAGGTTACAATGTTTCATCATCAGCCTGGAGTTTTTTCCGTGAGAACGGGTATACGCATGGTAAATAGAGAAAGGAAGGGTGGGAATTTGCACACTGTGAACTTGGATATGAAAACATGCACATGTATGAAATTTCATCTATATCATATTTCATGTTCTCATGTATTGGCAGCTTGTGCATATCGTGCAATCGATCACAAGCCTTTTGTTGATAAATTTTACCTTGTCACGTCATTAGCACAAACTTGGGCTCCTGTGTTTAATCCTATTCTAGATCAAGCGTATTGGCCTACTATTGACGGTCCACGACTCGTACCGGATGCTAGTTTGCGACGTTCACGGAAAGACCGGCCTAAATCCACGAGAATATGCAATGACATAGATGTGAGAGATAGTTCTAGTAGGGGTTCGGGGATGAAATGTTCAAGTTGTGGTTTGGAAGGACACAACAAGCATCGATGTACTAATAGAGGATCTCAAAACATTTAATTTGATTATGTGCTTTCTAGTGTGTTTGTAATATTTAATTCGAACTAAGTACTCAGTTTGGATGTGTTTAATTGTGGAAAATGAATGATTTAATGAGTTTGTAATATTTAATTCTTATCATAGTACTCGGTATTTTGGAATCAATAAGTTTTAAATGTACAGCAATTGGAACCAATCAGTCTTGAAGCTTTTTGGGGAAAAAATGTACAGGCTCAAGACTCGGTCTTTCAAAGACCGTTCTCATTATAACTAGAATCAGTCTTTGAAAGAACAGTCTTGAAGCTGACTGAAAAATAGAGCTTACAGACGAAAGACCGGGTCTAGTTATAATGCAAACGGTCTTTCAAAGATCGAGTGTGGAGTTCACTCTTTTCCAGAAACCAAGATGTTCTCTGGAAATGAGTGAACTCCACAGTCAATTTTCGAAAGACCGTTCTTAATATCACTAGACTCGGTCTTTCAAAGACCGAGTCTTCAATCTGTGAATTTTTTTTCAATTGGATTGAAGACTCGGTCTTTTCAAAGACCGAGTCTAGCGATATTAAGAACGGTCTTTCGAAAACTGACTGTGGAGTTCACTCATTTCCAGAGAACATCTTGGTTTCTGGAAAAGAGTGAACTCCACACTCGGTTTTTGAAAGGCCGTTTGCATTATAACTAGACTCGGCCTTTCAAAGACTGAGTCTTGCATCTGTAAGCTCTATTTTTCAATCAGCTTCAAGTCTAGTTATAATGAGAACGGTCTTTGAAAGACCGAGTCTTGAGTTTAATTGAAAAAAAAACTTACAAGCACAAGACTCGGTCTTTGAAAGACCGTGTATGTTAATACTAAACTCGGTCTTTCAAAGACCGAGTCTAGGCTTAAATTTCACCATTACAATTTGTCTTCAAGCATTTCAACCTTACAATTTGTTTTCAATCAATTTCACATACAGATCAAGCTCACATACAGCTCAAACATCTCCCACACATCTCCTACACATCACGAGAAACATCTCCAACATCTCATAAACATCTCGAGAAACATCTCCAACATCTCATAAACATCTCCAACATCTCATAATCATCTCAAATATCTCTTATTTTACAACAACAATCTCAAGCTTACAAGATCAAGCAAATTCAAAATATTACAACATCAAACTAACTTGAAATATTACAACATCAAACTAACTTAAAATATTACAACATCAAACTAACTTAAAATATTACAACATCAAGCAAATTCAAAATATTACAACATCAAACTAACTTAAAATATTACAACATCAAGCAAATTCAAAATATTACAATATCAAACTAACTTAAAATATTACAACATCAACCAAATTCAAGCTTCCATCATCTTGCTCCGTTCCTACATCAAGCTTCCATCATCTTGCTCCATTCCAACATCAAGCTAACTCGTCTTGGTCCGTTCCTACATCAAGCTTCCATCATCTTGCTCCGTTCAAACAACTTTTGCCTAACCTGCATTGATCCTGTGACTGCCTCTCCATCGATTTGAAGCCCGTAAGTATGGAAACGTCCTGCAGACTGACTGTCATCTCCCCAACTGGCAGGTGAAAGGAGTGTGTCTCAGGCCTCCATCTTTCAAGAAGTGCTTCCAAAAGAGGTCGATCGCACTTGATGGAGCTCATCCTACCAATACCGTAGAACCCACAGTCTCTTAGTATCTCGTGTATCCATGGGTGCATAGGTAGTGGATGACCAGTCCTAAGGCGGCACTCCGTAGCCTCACCGTTCCACACATTCTGCGATCGATGCAACGGTTGAAGAGTGAGGAGTGAAGGGTCGAGGGATCCTGGGCCTCCAGAAGGGATATACGATGATGAAGAGACTGAAGAAGAAGTGCCCGCCTCATTTGGATTGATTTGAACCTATATAACAATAACATTTACATCAATAGACCGAAATTTCATATAATTCTATTAGAATCAACAATTAATTACTTATATTAGTACCCTCGATACGAGCACGACCACGACCACGACCACGTCCACCACGAGTACGTACTCCATCGCCACGTGGAGGTCTACTACTTTCTCCTTCCTCCATGTTTCCCATTGTGCGTGCCATTTACAATAAAATACAAATCCTAAAACTTCAACAAAATTGTTATTAACTACACATAACCTAGATTGCTACTCTACAAAATTGCTACTCTACATTGTCAACCCAACATTGCTACTCTACATTGCTACTCTACATTCTCAACTTCAACAAAATTGCTACTCTACGTTGTCAACTTCAACACAATTGTTACTCTACATTGTCAACAATAACACAAATTCAACTAAGCACCTTCACAATAACCCAAAATTAACACAAAATTTGCTTATCAAAAGCTTCATAAATATACCTTTCGAGTAGGAGATTTCAAAGCTTGATAGTGACAATGTACAGTACTTCTAGATCCTTCAACCAAGATCTTCCCCCACCGAAGACGAAATTAAACGAGATCTAAGATATTGGGATTTAGGGTTTTAGGGTTTAAAGAAAAATTCAAATTTGGGGGAAAAGATGGGGAAAATCGAGTAACGATGAGAGAAGACTAGGTTTGGGGAGTGAATCGATCAATTAGAGGGGAAATCGACCAAGAGAATAACTAGGGCGGCGGCGATGGGTTTCGTTGAGGTAAATTTCGAAGAAAACGAAAGTATAGAGAAAGAATAAAGTAAAGAAGAAGAAGAAAGAAAAGATATGAAATAAAACCCCCGTCTAAGACTCGGTTTTTGAAAGACCGAGTTTAGTTATAATACGCGCGGTCTTTCAAAGACCGAGTCTTGCACTTCGATTTTCGAAGTGCAAGACTCGGTCTTTGAAAGACCGCGCGTATTATAACTACACTGGGATGGTTTGGGAATTTTAAAAAAAAAAGTAGGGCAGTTTGGGAAAAACTTTCAAAAAGTGGAACAGTTTGGGAAAAAATTCGAAAAATCTGCCCAACGGGACTTGTCAAACCACTCGTCAAAATAGATATCTCAAATTTACTCGTTAGATCTGGCGATGTTGTATCGCTCGCCAAACTTTTCTTCCGTTTTTTCTGCCTCTCAAAACCAAAAAAAATAAAAAAATTGTTAAACCCGCAAAAAAAATTCGAAATCTAATCACGCGAGAACTTCGCAATCGAGAACTTAGCGCGCAAACCAGATCGCGAACTTGCGAAATCGCTATCGCGATCGAGATTTTCGTGAGATCGCGATTGCGAACGAGACTCGCGATCTGGTTTCGCGAGGAAGGAATGTCTTCTTGGGCTAGTTTGGGCTTGGGTTGTTTTGGGGTTGCTAGTTTGGTTTTTTAATTTCATTTTGGTTGTTGTTTAATTTACTAGGAAGGAATTTCAATTTGGTTGCTAGTTTGTGCTTGGATTGTTTTCTGGGCTTGGGCTTTGTATTTTAATTTTATTGAATTTTAGGCTTTAAAATATTTATGATTAGCCAAAATAGCTAGCATGGTTTGAGTGTGGACCTTTTTTGCTAGCCAAATTATCCAATTATTTTTCATTTTGGCTATTCTAGCGAGACAAAATAGCTAGTGTGGTTGGAGATGCTCTGATATGTGTACAATAGCGATATGTTTGTTACCGTCATGCATGTTTAAAACATTGTACTCCATTGTATTCCAACTAGTTTAAAGAAAAGTACATTTTGTTACAATGTATGTTGCTAAATTGCCAATTTTCTCTACTAGATGACTAACATTTATGTATATTGATATATCCATCCAGGAGTTCCAATCGATGGTGAAATGCTCCGGTGAAATGCTCCGATGGCTCCAACATAACCGCCAGCCTTGTCGTTGATGCCAGCGGGTTCACCAGCCCATTCATCCGCTACGATGATTATAAGCATAGAAATCCCGGGTACCAAATAGCCCACGGCATCCTAGCCGAGGTCCAATCCCCAGCATCCCTCAAAGACAAGTGGTTTTTCGATGCATTCTTTGATTTGGATCTGTATTATTGGCAAGGGTTCTTGTCGTCGAGGCTGTCTGTGAAGGAGCTGGCCGTGTTAAGCTTGTCGTTGTTTGCCAAGTCCTCCAGTCTGTCCAAGTTGGATATTATGACCAAGAGCCCTCTACCTTTAGCTCGGATGTTCGGAAGTCTAGCATTACAGATTGCCTAGTTTGGGTGTGTTCACTTGATTTGTCAATCACTTGGATATATAGTTGAATTAAGTTCCCTCGCAATCCAGTCCAATCAAATATAATCTAGAACTTTCTTCTTCTTCTCTTAGAGCATCATAATGGTGTTTCTCGATTTTTTTAAAATGACAGCTACAGTAGTAGCAAATAGCGAAATTGTCTGTAGTGGTTGTTTGCTATAACATTCTCATTTTTATAGTCAGACGATACATGTTGCATCGTCCAATGGTGCGTTAAAAAAAAATAATAAAAAAAAAAGACGAGACAACATGTCTCGTCCCTCTCAATTTTTTTAAAAAAATTGCGTGGGACGGTACACATGTACCGTCCCATGCAATTTTTTAAAAAAAATTGAGAGAGACGAGACATGTTGTTTCGTCTCTTTCTTTTAAAAAAATAAAAAATTTCTTTAGAATTAATTCATTAGTAATTAAATATTATAATAGGTTAATTAAATAAATTAAATAATATAATAATATCTAAAACCTAATTAAAAACACCCTAAACCTAATTAATTAAAACTAACCTACCACTAAACTACTATGCCACCTATGCTGCCCGTCCCAAGCAAAAATGCTTCAGACGAGACAACATGTCTCGTTTCAGCATTTTTTTGATTTTTTTTTCTCTCAAACGGTACATGTTGTACCGTCCAATCAATTTATAAAATAAAAAAAATAAAAATAGTTCAGACGAAACATATTGTCTCGTCTGCTCCCATTAAAAAATTGAAAAAAAAAACGGAAAACATGTCTCGTCTCTTATAATTTGAAAATCGCAATTTTGTTTCTCAAAATTGAGAAGGACTGTAGCCACTTTGCCAAAAAATGGCAAAATAACAAACGAATGCAGCACTTTGTTTGCTAAAAAATAAAAAAATTGGCAAATATAGCAAAACGATTGTGGATGATCTTATATGTAAGAAAATGTTATTGCAAACATTAATCAGATATTCAAGAAAATGTTATTGCAAATATTAATCAGATATTCGACTTTTGCTCTAACAAGAAAATATATTTGAGGATTTTATTGCAACTACTCTTATGCGGCCAAGCATGAAAATAAGAAATACGAGACCTCTTTGGTCGCGTTTGAACCATTTAAAAATACATTCACTTTCCTTACAAAGTTGATAAAAGTACAGAGAAAAAAGGAACAGAACAGAATAAAACAGACCAAAACAAAATCACGACCCATACCCAGAGCTCCAAATTACAACATTCAGAAATAAATCCAACACACGCTTCTCATATTTTCTTAGGTCCACAACCATGTTTTAAGAGCAGCACATGTTTTAAACAAAATACTGACAGTAATCACAGATAACAGTATTCTAAACACAGATCAAATATAATCAAAGTCTCAAATGTAGTAGTCCAAGCCCAACCTCGCCACCACATACTCTCCGAAGGCTAAATGTCAATAGATTGATGATCATTTTACACCTTAGACAATACAGTATCTTCTAATTAAAAGAGAGAACATTTTGCCCAATCACACAGTACCAGCATTGTGCCAACCTTTTGTGCATGGCGGTATTTCCATGAATTCATCAAATTCCTTCACATGAACATCACAGCACTTCCACTGCCATGTAGGCAAAAAGAAAGAGAGAAAAAAACATAGTAAAAGATGAGATAATCAAAGTAGTATAACAAAACAGAGAAGAACAAAAATTTTGCAAGCTTACCCCTCTAATCCTGTCATGAAAAACTGCAGGGCCTGGATGATGTTCACATGCTGTCTCATGGTTATCCTTCTCTGTAAAGGTCTTTCCGCATCCTTTGTTTCGGCATATTTGGGGATCATTCAAGCCAACTATTTTCTTGACTGGAGCAGGTGTGGGCCTAACCTCCTCATTTTCTGCAGAAATGGGTACCATGGCCGGCTTTGAAGGTCTGGGTTGGGAACCTGAGCAATATGCAATATACAATATTGTTGATATAAGCATAAGAATCGTGAGGTTATAGGGTTTCCAGCCTGCCAGTCAAGTTGGATTTGACCTGAATACATGCTGCCCAATCGAAAAATGTTCATTATTGTCTATTTTTTACAACCCGTGCACAGTTATGTTAGAAGAAAATTTAATAAAATCTATTTCACGTCGGGTTAACCTATCACCATTAACCGTCTGTCTGAACCTCACTGAAAACCGGACCGAAGAAACCTTACACATTATCTATTAAATTATATAGGTATGACTGAGGATCATTCCAATTATTAGTAGCCATAACTTAATGGAAGAATGATTATTCATCAATAAGAGTACTGACAATTATATAACACTCCCTGGGCTCAAATACCCCACTAATCCAACCCACCTGATGATCACCAACCCAACTCAAAACACACACAAGGCTCAAAAAGGTAGCTATAGGTTCTAGAAACTACAACCCGTATGGACATGAAGCAAACCACGGACTAACTTGTAAACTTTGAATAGGGATCCATATGCATGTTGAAACCTGAATAACCCAAATGGGAGCAAGGCATCTAGACCCGTGTTTGAACTAGTTTTACTACCGAAGACGTTACGTCTATATGGAGAAAAAGAACAAAAAGACAGCAGGGCTGGAACTTAACAGCCATCAGTTTGATTCATTAAAATGCATTTTTATGGAAGAATGAAGAATACCATGATCAGAGCAGAAGAAGCCTTGACGACACCTTGAACAAGTATCATCAGTTGGTTTGCTCTGAACAGCAGATGGAATAGACTTTGGCCGATTTGCTGATACTAAAACTGGCTTCTCAGTTGTATGTTTACCTGTCTTGCATCTTTATTAACAAAATTAAAAAGACTTGAGCAACTGCTAGTGATGCATGATAACAAGTGTACATAAAATTTAAATTCTAACTAGCCAATTGAAAAAATGAAATGGTAATACTGCTATGGTTTGCAAGGGGAAAAAAAAAAGGTAAACACCAACTTCTTAGCAATTTCTGCCACAAATTGTAATTTATACCTATATAAGTCAATGTATGGGATCAGGAAGCTAACGCACAACATATAGTTAGAGGTCCATAACTCAACTCTAATGGTAAATAAATGGGAAAAGCTAGTAATTCAATCTTTTAATCATATATGTATATTTAATTATTTACGCAATGGGGATGGTACCATATTCCCAATCAGTAAACGAGGAGTCAAGGACAGCATGTCAAGGCTGAAGGAATTGTACTCCATCTATAATGAGTTTTAATTAACCCATGTAGATTGATTGACAGAGCAATCAAAATATATTCATATTTAACATGAATTTGATTGAGGTCAGAGGATAGAATTCCCTTCTCAAAGTAATTATTGCTCAGAATTAGGGGATTCATACCATAAATCACAATGATTACAGCTAGCGATTAATTTATAGAAGTAACCAAATGATTAATTACATCGTAGTGGTGTTACCATTGGCACTTTTCCACTGTATCCAATAAATTTTTAAGGTCGACCATAGAAGTATGCCTATCATATCTGGCTAATACAACGTACAACACCTAATTTGATGACATTTACAAACTCTGAGTAGTATCCCATTTTGGCTTTCTGAGCTATCACAAGTAGTCAAAGCACGCTGGTAATTGTAAAATAGCAGTTAATATTTTCACAAGCAAGACCTTTCAGAAATATCTGGTCAAAGTGCAAAAACATAAAGAAACATTTGGTACAAGTCCTGTATAGAACAATGGCCGTTACCAATAATGGAGGCTCTAATGACAAAAAAAATAAATTAAATATATTTTAAATTCATTCAAAATAACAAAAGATCGTTGTCACTAAAAAATTCTTCTCACGATCTCATCTAACTTTCAGGGCAGAAAAGTTGAGAATATTATTAACTATTTTTTACCTATTATCATTTATTAATTGTTATGTAAATATTCTAAGGTAGAGGTTCAGGATTTTCTATCCTTTTATCAGCACATTATCCATGAAGCCTTTATACTTCCCATCAAGATTCGTCTCTAATGCAAAATAATGGCTTTGAAGACCAGACAGAGCACTCGGTCATACAGCAGAAGTTAACAGACTCTGCAGAATAATTGAACAAACAATAGGCTCATTCCAAAGCTCTCATGGACTGATAAAGTCCTCGACAATGAAAAAATGCTAGCTACAGTGAGTTGAATAGAAGTAGATATGCTACTGTTCAAGCGCATCATACAAAATAAAATATCTTCCTCACAGATTTACATATCGAACAGGACTAAATGGTGTTTAAATATTTGCAACTAGAGGCCTTGTAAGTTTAGTTTCAATTTGTTAAAATAGACTTAGTTTAGTCCCACATCGAAAATATATTTGGTTTACTCTTTATACTCTAATATATCTGAGGCAGTGAACTGCCTTTATACTCTAATATATCTGAGGCAGTGAATTGAGGCAGTGAATTCAGTTATAATCATCCAATAGAGTATTATTTCTTCCTCTATACTATACATCAATATGGTATTAGAGCAGCGAAATTATACACAAATTTTCCACACAAAAAATTAGGGTCCTTGATTCTCTCTCAAAAAAATAAAATAAAAAAATAAATAAAATTCAAGCCCTCTCTCTCTTTCTCCCGATCCCTCTTTCTTCTTCCTCCAGCCAACCTCCTACCGCTGGCATCTTCCAACCACCCTCCCGCCATCTCCCACCACCTCCAGCCCTCCCACCGCTTCTCAACTTCCACCTCCACAACCCAAAACCCAATTTCACTCCCGCTGCCTCTCCTCTCCCCCTGCTGCCAGCAGCCCACCTTGCCCCCCACCTGCCGCCGCCCCTCTCATCTTCCTGCTGATGCCGCCGCTACCCACCGTCGTCGTCGTCGTCGTCCTCCTCTACATCCAGATTCAAAAAAATAATAAAAGAGAAAAAATAGCAAAGATGCTTTGTGATGTGTGCTGCTCCTTAATGCGTTCCGTTTTCGATTACATGTCCAATCACCATCTCTCCTTCAAACTCGCTTTCTCCTTGAGATCTAATGCTCTAATGATTGTCTCCTCTACTCCAACAGCGACCTCCTCTTCTCCAACAACGATCTCCCCTTCTCCAACTGCAATCGACCCTCCATCTCTATTGCAGGCCGAACACATGGCCACCGAGAACCTCTCTGTCCATAGTGACATCGCCGCTTCAATACAAAGTAATGCACCTACTGTCATGGCCGATCTCAATTGTTTGAGACTTGTTAAAACACTTCTCGGTCGTCCTCCTGCTGCTTATTCATCTTCAATTGTGGAACCTTCTCATTCCACTGTTGCTCCTACAGATGAGTCAATCTCCTCCTACTATACTATTTTTATTGAAGGGTATCAGGACTTCTGCAACGTGTTACCTCCTTCTGGCAGCTTGTTCACTCGAATAATGCTTGTCATATTTTTTTCACATCAATAGATAATTGATCCAGGTGTTTCTGAACATGTCTCCTTTATCGCTTTCTTCATATTCTTTACTTTCAAATTATCATGTGTATTGTTGATGGCTCACATGTCCCTGTTGTAGGGGTGGGCGATATATCTTTCTCCGGACCCTTCTCTTAAATCGATTTTGCGTGTTTCTACCTTTCCTAATAGCTCATTATCAGTTCCTAAACTTTGTAAAGATTTAAACTGTTTACTGATATTTTTCCTTCTCATTGTGTTTCATTATTTTACGAGTAAGGTGATTAGCACCGGTCGCGAACAACATGAGTTATACATCTTGGATTCTCTAGTCTCGACTTTTAGTTCTTTTCCTAATTCTGAATTGTGGCACCGATGCTTAGGGCATCATTCTTCTACTACTCAAGCACTTGGTTTCCGATTGTCAGTCTTCTTTAAATGTATCTTGTGATTCCTGTGAATTAGGTAAATATCATCAAGTTCCCTACCCAGGACGCATCAATAAACGTAGTAAACATTTATTTGACTTAGTGCATTCTAATGTTTGGGGCCCTGTTGGTTTTTTCACGTTTAATAGCTATCGTTATTTTATTACGTTTATTGATGATTTCTCTTGCATGATGTGGTTGTTTCTCTTGAAAGATCGTTCTAAAGTGTTGAAAGTTTTTCAAAAAAAATCTTCGAAAAAAAACACAATTTGGCACTACCCTTAAATATTTTCGTCCTAATAATACTAAAGAATACGTGAGTTTTCAACGATTTTTTTTCAACATAAAACTTCTTGTATCTACACTGTTCAACAAAATGAAGTGGCAGAATGCAAACACTCTGAGATGTTTGAAATGAAAGTTCCAAAATTTTATTGAAGTTTTGCAGTTCTCACTGCCTGTTTTCTTATCAACTGTATGCCTACTTATATTCATCAAAATCAATCCACATTCAAACTTGTATTTCCTTCTAAATACTCATTTTTACTACCGCCCTGTGTTTTTTGTTGCACATGTTTTGTTTAGAATCTCCACCCACGCACTGATAAACTTGCTCTGTGTGCTACTAAATGTGTGTTTTTTTTGTATTCACATTTTTCGAAAGGTTATCTTTGCTATTGCCCTTCATAAAAAAAAAGTTTACCTAAGCAAATGTTTCATTTTTTTAACACAAACATTTTTTTGAACAAATTACATTTAAAACTCCTGATTTACCAAGAGTTGTTGTAGAGTCTTGATTTCCCACCATCACCACCACATCGGGTTTATGTGAGGAAACCAAAGATTCGTTTAGACTCGATCATCCCAGATGTAAGATGTACCTGCTGTTGTTCAGCCAATGTCAACCACTTCTGTCAGTATTATTTCTGACACAGATGATTTACCTATCGGTCAATGTAAAGCTCAACATTCTTGTGCTCACCATCTTATTGTCAAATTTGTTTCTTCTTCTAAACTCAAACATATATTTTCGAGCATTTACCTCTTCTTTGGATTCCATTTCTATTCCTAAAAATGTTCAGAACCCACTCAAGCAGCCTGGTTGGATAGCAACCATGAAAAAGAAAATGTAGGCTCTTCAACATAATGATACTTGACAGTTTGTTGGCCTCCCTGCATGTGGTAAGACAATTGGTTGTAAGTGTGTTCAGTCAAACATCATCCCGATGGTACAGTTAAAATGACTCAAAGCTCGAATTGTCGCTAAAAGATATACACATGAATTTGGGATTGACTATGTAGGCTTTTTCTCCAGTTGCGAAACTCACATCTATTCGGGTTTTTCTATCTTACATCGAATTTTTCTCGGCCCCTTCACTAGCTTGATGTCAATAATGCATTCCTGAATGGGGACTGAAAAGAGGTGGTGTATATGAAATTGCCTCCTGATTTTTAGCGATAAGGGGAGAATCTTGTATGTTCGATCCAAAAAATCTCTTTATGGCCTCAAACAGTCTTCTCGGGCTTGGGTTGAAAAGTTTGGCAAAGCTGTGTGCTCTTACGAGTTCTTTAGAAGCAAGACAGATCATTCCCTCTTCACAAAGAAATGAAGCAACGAAATTGTTATCATATTAGTCTATGTTGATGACACTATTATCACAAGAAGTGACTTGCAAAGTATTGCAGACATCAAGCAACGATTAGCACAAACCTTTCAAACAAAGGATTGTGGTCCTCTTCGATACTTTATTGGCATTGAGGTTGCATACACGAAGGATGACATCTTTCTTTCACACAAAAAATTACGTTCTTGATATTTTTACTGACATGAATGTTGGGATGTCGCCCCACTGACACACCTATGGATCCCAAATTAAGTTCTTCAATGATGCTTTGTTTCCAGATCCAGGGCGATATCGCCGACTGGTTGGCAAACTCATCTCTCAGTAACTATATCACATATTGCCTATGCAGTTTATCGAGTTAGCCAGTTTATGAATGCACCGACCACCACCCCTTGGAAAGTAGTGGTTCACATTCTTCCCTACAATAAGAAGGCTCCAGGGCAAGAACTTCTCTTCAAGCATGGTGAATCACTTTTTTAACGATGATATTCTGATGCTGACTGGACAGGGTCAATTGATGATATACGATCTACTAGTGAGTATTTTGTATTTTTTGGAGAAAATCTGGTTTCTTGGAAAAGCAAAAAGCAACCTGTTATAGCATTTGGTCTCTGAAGTTTTATGGCTCAAATATCCCTTCGAGACTTGGCAATCTCAGTATCATCTCCAATTCCAATGTATTGTGATAACCAAGCTGCGATGCATATTTCTGAAAATTCAGTATTTCATGGGCGCATTTCTAGGTCGATTGTCACTTCGTTCGTGACGAGTGGTAGAAGAAAGTGATCTCATTCTCATATGTCCGGCCCAGTGAACAACTTGCTAATATCCTAACTGAAGCACTACCTCCTAAGTTTTTTTTTAACTTTTTGTGCAAGGTTAGCATCGACAATATCTATGCACCAGCTTAAGGTAAAGTGTTAAAGTAGACTTAGTTTGGTCCCACATCGGAAATAGATTTAGTTTACTCTTTGTATTCTCCTACATATATGAGGCATTGTATTCAGTTATAATCATCTAATAAAGTCTTATTTCTTCCTCTATACTATATGTCAACTATTATTGGGCCAAATGCAAGCATTTGGATGGAGCAGAAATGATTCGATACTCGATAACTAGAATTAAGCCGCAAATACCCCTAGGGGGTAATCCTTCAAGCCTCCCTCCTTCCTTCAGCCATCAGTACATATAGCCACCACTTTATCTGGTAGCAATTGAAATTGCTCCAACTAATGTTGCATTGAATCCAACTTAACATGTAAAAAGAGTTACACTGAAGAGATAGCGGTTGCAAACACTTGACAACACCTAAATGTTCTCAGTAAGCTAAGAATGTTTCTGGGTATTGCTGAAACCATGTTAGTCTGTGTAGCAAGTAATTATAGCACATTAGACACGTAGTCTAGTCTTGTGCAACAAAGCAGAAACACTCTAAATTGGAGTGTCAATATAAGAGGTCAGATTTAATTGAGGTCAAGCTTTCAATAAAAACTGAAAATGATAATGCCCCCCCCCCCCCCCCCCCCCCCGCGCCGGCGTTCTATGATCCTGATCCTGCGTCCCAAATTTGGGTACTTACGCGATCTGGATCTTTCAATATGGAGATCCAATCATATTACAACAAAATATTTCTATCTCAAGCTTCACATTCTAGTTTGCAACAAATGCCTAAGTCAAGCTTTGCTAATCATTGTGCAAAAGGGAAAAATCAAAAAGCAGATTAGTTTCCTTTGCTTTATCTAGTATAATTTATTAATAGAGTATAAGTGATGAGGACATCTTTACAGTTTAGAATTTTTATTTTATTTCCATTTTAAGTAATCTTTTTTGTAATTTTTAGATTCTGAGAATATTTTGGAGATGTGTTTCAAGATGTAATAGCCTATTTAAAGGCCCTGAGATGAATGAGAAAGACATGCCATTATTGATCAAAAAAATCTGTGTTGAGTTTTGCTCTTCATTTTCTCTCCTTTGTGTGATACAATTGAGATCAAATTAGGGTTTGTGATAAATCCTAATCTAGTTTTGGAATTAGTGCTTAATTCTAAAATTTATCCCCAATTAAAAAAAAAATCCCTAATACAGTTTCCCTAATCCCAAACTCCAAACCTCCACGCCCTCCCGCCAACTCCTCAACCCGCAGCACACCCGAGACAGCTTTGCTGCCCTCCCCCAGCCACCGACGACGGCGCTCTGACCCACGCCAGCCCCTCGCCGCCGCCCGCTCGCCGTCTCCCCTCATCGCCGGCGACCAGATCTGCCGCTACGTGGCTTCGTTGCTGACTTTGCTCACTGTGTTGCTGTTCCTGTCCATTTCGAGATCTACGCTGGTTGTCTACGTATTCGGTATATTCTTTCCACTACTAATATTTGTGCTTTACTGCCTTATCATCTAGTTTGTTATCTGATTTATCTGTCGACCACAAAATAATTGAGATTGAGTGATCCACATGCTAGATTAGAGTACGAATCGGTATTGGACTTATTACTTGCTAAAACACGTAGGGATTTAATTGATTGTAAGGTTGATTTATTAATTGGAACTGTTACACATATTCAATTCTTGAAAACCCATCGAACCTGTTAACTGTTAAAAATTTCCAACTTAGATCCGCACTTTCATGTTGGTAAAATTAACCAATTAAGATTCTTGGAAAATTCTCTATTTTAGGGTTGGTTTTACATCAATAAGACTTATGAATTTAATTTTGAGTTGTTAGGAAATTGGAAATTGGATATGATTGTATTTTTGTGATCAAGTTTGTATTTGTGACATTTGATATTTAGATATTTAACGTGAATTTTGTGTATTTAAAATTTTGAAGGGTCTGAATTTTTCATTAGTGTTTAATTAGAAAATTAGATGATCGGTTTTTTCAAAGCCTATATATATATATTGTCACGTTCCAAACTAGCAATCCCGAACATACCACGATCCAGATCAGAGAGCAGACTAACCCTACTCCCTTCGTACCACCCCTTCGTACCACGTACTGTTCAAATAGGGTACCATGTTCTCGTTCCAGTACAACATACCACTACGTACCACAAACCTCGTAACACCTGGTCCACCAGAACATGCAAGGGATAACAACATAAGAAGCCAACCCAATGAGAGAGGGTGTTCAGCGCGTGGGCAAATGGCAAACAAATCAACACCAACAGTCTATCCTGTCGCTTCTAACAAGCTCAAGAAGGTGAAAAGGTGTAGAAAGGTGATCAAGATAGTGAATTTGGGGAATTTAATGAAGGTTTTGAATGAGGCAGTCTGTCAGATTTAATGAAAGTTTTGGAGAAATACAAAGTTTATCATCGTTTCAAATCCTCTTGTGCTAACTCCAGAAATATAACAATCCCATTAAACGGTAGAAAATCTTGCGAGAAAGTAGAAAGAAGATGGAGATGCATGCATGGAGGTTAAGGAAAGGTTAACAATTGACTGCAGGTTGACCTGACAATAAATCAATGTGATTGTATTGGTTCAAACTTCAAACGTCAAATTGGTTAAATGACATCTTACCTAAAAACTCTACTAGACTAAGTGATGAGGACATCAATTCTGTTTAGTTTATTTTAAGATTTGGCCTTATGTAGTAGTTTTACAATTTGCACCATTTTCTTTTAGGCATTAGAATACTTTTGAGATTTTAGAATATTTTGAGGTTTGTATCAAGATTTGTTTTAAGCCTATATTAACTGTTTTAAATTTCCTCCGATACGGCCGAAATTTCGGCCAAAATTTCGTTTTGGCTAGCTTGCCGATACGAAATCACATATTTTATACTCTATATCGTTTTGGACCGAAATGTGTAGATTTCAGCCAAAATTACCGAAATATCGGCCAAAATATTGCCGAAATTGGCGAAATATCAGCCGAAATAGACACATGCTATTGTGAATATATTTAAAAATTTTGTATTACTTTTTGCATGTCTTTCAATATAGGACCTTAAGCTAAATAATGTGAGGATTTCGTATCGCTATTATTTGTATATATGCAAAATCAAGTAAGGTTATTAACTAATACATTTTTTCTAATTAATGCAAATTCAATTTAGTTATATATTTATATTACATTCTCTTCTATATTCTTGTTAAATTATGCGAAGATTTACCAAAATTGATTCATGTCATTAGTTACATTATACAATATTTTATATGATAAAGGACATGTAGGACATATAATATCTTATTTAGTAACAAAAAAAATATTTATTGAGTGTAAGAAATGAACATCCGAAATGATCATATTTTCCCGAGATCTCCTCCGATATCTTCGATCCGAGACGAAACACCCCTTACCGAGACGAGCCTGAAATCTGAAATTTAAAACCATGCCTATATATAGACCTTAAGATTAATGAGAAGTTATGATATTATTGATTAACAAAATTATTGTGTTGAGTGATTGCTCTTCATCCCTCTTTTTTTTTGTGAAACTGAAAGAATTATTAGGATTTGTGAGAAGTCCTAATAAAATTTTAGGGTTTGTAATAAACTCTAAAACTACCCCAAAGCCTAATCCCCAAATTAAAATCCCAACTCCAAACCCTAGCCCTCTTCTTCTCCACCATCTTCTTCTTCTTCCTCTTGAATCCCAAAGCCAACACCCCAGTCCACCATCGCCAACCCCTGATCGACCTTGCCACCCGCCGCTACCACCGACGACCCATCGCCACCCACCCCGCGATCTCGATCGCTGCCACCACCCCTGTCGCGCGACCACCGCGACCACCCCACGACAACTCCACCTCGTCCTCCCGCTACCTCCCGACCACCCCGTCGGGCCCCCATACCCCTCGTCATCTCCCCTTCTCGCCCTCGTCCTCCCTTGTTCTCCTCGTCCTCATCCCAGCTGCTCATCTTCGTCACCGCTCGCAAGCCCAAGTCAACCACCCCGCAGCCGACATCTTCGCTATTGTTTGCTGCCGCCGAAGTTCTTGCTCGCAGCCGACAGCTCTCCTTGTTGTGTTCTTCGCTGCCGACAACCGTCGTCTGCAATCCCAGTAAATTCTTTCCACTTCTCATTTATTTGTGATACCATCTATTATCTCTATAATATTATTTAATTTATCTGTCGCCCACAAAAAATTGAGTGTGTTCTACTTGTCTATTAGTGTACAAATTTTTATTGAATATCTTACATGCTAAGAACGATTAAGTATTACTGTTGATTGATAGGATTGAATCTTTAATTGGGCTTGTTAAACTTAATTCAATTTTTGAAATCTATCGAACCGATTAACTGTTTTAATTCCTAACTTGATCCGCATTATATGTTGGTAAAATTAATCCTAAAAAATTCCTGAAAATTCTCTATTTATGGTTAAGTTTTACTTCACTAAGAAAAGGTCCAAAATGACAATGCAAGCATAGGGAAGTATGCCAACTTTTAACATAAAATCCCTTGGCTCTCTCCTTTTCTATTTTTATAGGCAATAAGATCGTGCCAAAAAACCAACGAGACTTTTCAGCTAGTTAATAGAAGATGATATGAAAATGCTTGAACATAATTGTATTCAGATCCCTAGGCAAAGTCAAATCTGCACTGCACAATCAAACCAGGTTTGTAAGTTGTAACAATATCCCATCTTTGGTGTTAGTATTTCAGGAACATCTTCCAGCATTTATCTGGGCTGACTGAAATTGTTAGGACAATTATATAAAATACTTAAAATAAGATAGCATACTTGTTTTGCCATGCACCAGGTGTTTTGAACAGTCAGGAACTTGGTTACCAAAACTAAAATAAGTTCAAAAGCAAAAAGGTTATAGTCCAAATTATTACTTATAGCACAACTAATTATAATAATAAGTGAAGTAAATGAAAAATAAGGTGAAATTACTCAATTTGACCACAACTGCTTGTTCTAATTTACTTAATAAAGATATCTACAAAGTACCAATTCACTAGCTTCAATATTTTAAGATTGAATGCATGTATCACTTACCCTGGGATTTCTAAGAACAAGCTGAAATCATGGCTTTTTTGCTTGCAGCAGCTCCATTCTTTCATGCCATCGTGAAATATAGGCTGGAAGGTTAGTCACACTTACATAAGGAACATGTGGAGGCTTCCAAAAACAAAACCAGAAAATGAAATTTTTAACTTACTCCCTGCAAAAAGTTGAAGAAAATAACTCATTAAGAAATCAGCAAGTGAGATATAATTAAATCAGTAAACTGGGCAACACCAAAAACCGGCACAACTCAAACAACAAAACCATCATTCCAAATTTTAGTAATAAACCCAAACCACTGGAACTTGAGTATGAATTAGTTGGATCTCTACAGAGGAACCTAAGGAACAAACATAAATATGTAGGAAATAGCAGGGACTCTCAACAGTCGATTACAATTAGAATAGCAAGAATAAGCATTGCTTCTTAATATCTTTATTGTCATTCTATAATTATTTTGGTTTTACTAGGAAAATACATTACCTTACCATCAAATGAACAAATTAACCTACGAGGAAATGAGCAAATCCAGTTGCAAATGAAACCTTCCAAGAAAATGTATCTTCTTTGAGTATAAATTTTAATATTTGGAATAACCAACCAATGATTACGAAACAATACTACACCAATATGAACTCAACTCTATTTCCACTGATTAAACCAGTCAATTATTAATTTCTTTGGGAAAATTTTTAAAATTGAGACCAAAGTTTTTAAATTGAAACACCGCATTCTTCGTTTCTCGATTAGCGAATACCACACCTGATCAACCCAAAAAAGTGATCTTTAGATTGGGGGATACTACAGAAGATATTGCACTAAACCGAGCAGAATAGAAAACCATGATTCATGTAGCCGACTCCAACTAGTTGGGGAAAGGCTTTATTGTTGTTGTTGTAGATTGGGGGACACTATAACATACCAGTTTTTTTTTCCAAAATAACAACTTTTTATAGCATGTAAATATGCACGCACACACAACATTAAAACACATTAAAAAAAGTACTCTTTAGATTGGGGGAAACTAAACCATACCAAGATTTCTAAAAGCATCTACTTTTATGGCATGTAAATACGTAAACATATCAAAATCTTGACTAAATTTTATTATTTCAACAACTTCCCAACACTATAATGTTGCAGCTCGTCCTCTGCCAGCGCGCACATACGCCATGGGACGTCTTCTCACCATTGACCTACAAACTTGAGATCTGAGATCAAGATTGAGAAGGAAAAAGAGTGATGAACATGAACAAATCTCAATTTCTATTCATAACCCAATGGGTCTCTCTTTGGTGAATTTATACAATGCTCATCCTTGATGACACATACAACACGTAAAAAAAGAACCCAACCGTTTTCTGTTAGAGTGTGGGGCCCAGCTAACCCACACTCAGACTGACACATGTCTACGTGCATTACACACCAACTAGTTATGCGGGTTTAACTGCATATTTACATAGCTCTCTTACACTTTCAACCCACACAATTCTACAATTACACTCTCTCTGATACTGCTGATACTCTACCTTATACAGATTCATTCCCAACTGCGCAGCTCACGCCACAAGCTCTGCCATTGCCTGGATCAAGACTAAGGGCTTGGATCAATCCTTCCCCCATCTGAAGGAGGCTCCAAGGAGCTCCTGAATTCCGAAAATCTCCAGTACATATCCCAGTAGCTCTCCCAAGTTCCTTCAACCTCCGAACCTCCTTCCCACTGAATAAGTACTTCTGAAATAGCAATTCCCCGTCGTGGTACCATCCTCCTATCCAAAACCTTTACAGGCTTAGGAACTGCCTCCACATAGTATGCTGGAATGGATGTTGTCTAAACAACTGATGTACCAACATGTCTCTTCAATTGGGATACATGGAAAACATTATGAATTTTTGCTTCTGCAGGTAACATCAGCTTGTAGGCTACCCCTCCAACTCTCTCTAGTACTTGATAAGGGCCATAATAGAGTGATGAGAGCTTATGAACCCTACGTCCTCCCACAGAGACTTGTCTATAGGGTTGGAGTTTCAAAAACACCCAATCTCCCACTGCATACTCCCTTTCAGTGCGATGCACATTAGCTCTATGGTTCATCCTCATTTGAGCCTTAAGCAGATTATCCTTCAACAGTTGCAAAGCTACATCCCTGTTGATCAAAGTTTCTTCTACTGCTTGGACCCTAGCTGACTGAGGAATATAAGATAGAACTGTAGGTGGTTCTTTTCCATACAGAGCTTGATATGGACTGGTCTTTGTGGAGCTTTGTACATGTGTGTTATATGAGAACTCAGCCCAGGGTATCCATTTAACCCAATCATGAGGTTTATACGCAGCAAAACATCTAAGGTAAGTCTCCAACACCCTATTCAACACCTTCGTTTGTCCATCAGATTGTGGATGGAAAGCAGTGCTCAAACACAATTTAGTACCTTGTTTTTTCAACAGTTCTCTCCAAAATTGGCTGGTAAAGATAGTGTCCCTGTCACTCACAACACTCTTTGGTAACCCATACAATTTAAAGACCTGTGAGAACATCAACTGAGCTATTGATTCAGCTGTGTAGGGGTGACTCAAGGGAAGAAAATGACCAAATTTACTCAATTTATTCACCACAACTAGTATCACAGTACATCCCTGGCTTTTGGGCATACCCTCAATGAAATCCATACTAATGTCTTCCCAAACATTATCTGGTATGGGAAGAGGTTGCAGTAACCCAGCTGGATTTGTACTTATATACTTATTTCTTTGACAAGTATCACATGACCTGATATAGGTCTTCATCTCCTTCTTCATACCTTTCCAATAGACCACTTTCTTCAACGCAGGCCACACTTTATCCATACCCATATGACCACCCTGAGGAGTTGAATGTGAGTCATGTAAAAACCATTCTCTCAAGGGTGAGTCTGAACTCAATAGCACTCTGCCTTTGTAGAAGTATACACCATTAACCACACCATAGTGAGCTTCCCCTGCTTCTGTCTTCAACTGAATATTATGGTAGAAAGGGTTGGAGATAACCTCTTGTTGTACCAAGCTTAACCATTTAGGTTGAACAATAGTGTAAGAGAACAAGGTTCCTTCTTCATCTTCATACTTTCTGAAGAGGCCATCCGCAACTACATTCTCCCTTCCCTTCTTATACTCCACCACAAATTGGTATACATGCAGTTTGAGTAACCACTCATGTTGAGCCTCAGTGTATAATCTTTGCTCCAATAAATGTTTAAGGGGTTTATGATCAGTCTTAATGATGAATTCCCTTCCCAAAAGATATTGCCTCCACTTTTGCACTGCTAATAAAATGGATAGCATTTCCTTCTCATAAGTGGACATCAATCTTCTTTTACCCTTCGGTTGTTGGCTCAGAAAAGCAATAGGGTGATTCTCTTGCATCAGTACAGCTCCTATTCCTGAGCCGCAAGCATCACACTTAAGAACAAAAGGTAAAGAAAAGTTTGGCAATCTCAGCACTGGAGTTGTTAATACCCTTTTTACTTCTTCAAAGGATCTTTGGGATTCTTCTGACCATTCAAAAGCTCCCTTTTTTGTAAGCTTCACCAGGGAACAAGTGAGCTATAGTGAGATATAAACTTCCTATAATACCCAGTTAAGCCTAAAAATCCTCTCAATGCTTTAAGATTTTTTGGTTTGGGCCAATCTTGAATAGCTGCTATCTTGCTAGGATCAACTGCCACTCCCTTTGAAGACACCACATGACCAAGGTATTCCACTTGCTCCACACCAAAATGGCATTTACTGGCTTTAGCAAACAACTGGTGTTCTTGCAAAACAGCCAGTACCTTGCTCAAATGCTGACAATGAGACTCCAGGTCTGGGCTATAAACCAATATATCATCAAAAAACACCAATACAAACTGCCTCAGGTATGGTCTAAAGAGATCATTCATAAGGGATTGAAAGGTTGCAGGGGCATTGGACAATCCAAAGGGCATTACCAAGTACTCATAGTGACCCTCATGTGTTCGAAAGGCAGTTTTGTGAATGTCTTCTTCCCTCATTCTAATTTGATGATATCCACTTCTAAGATCCAACTTACTAACGATAGTTGAACCTTCCAATTCATCTAGAAGCTCATCTATAATAGGATTAGGGTATTTATCTTTAACAGTGATATCATTTAAACCCCTATAATCTACACACATTCTCCAACTACCATCAGCTTTCTTCACCATAACCACTGGAGAGGAGTAGGAACTATGGCTAGGCCTAATGACTCCACTATGCAACATCTCTTTAACCAATCTTTCTATTTCATTCTTTTGATGCCAAGGATGTCTATAGGATCTTTGACTCACAGGTCTTGCCCTAGAACAAGTGGTATGCTATGGTCACAAGACCTTGGTGGAGGTAATGCAAGGTTCTCTTTGAAAACTATACTAAAGTTATTCAATACCTGCTGAACTTCTGGTTGCACAGCTGTTGGAGTGGACTTGACATCTTCACAAGGGGAAACACCAATTGCAGTCCCTGTCAATTGGAGAAGCCAACCCCCTTGCATAGCATGAAGGCTCTTTTGCATAGCCTTAGCAGTAGCTACTTCCATCTCCTTGGGTTGTATACCCAATAGTTGTTTAGCCTTGCCATCTAAATAATACCTCATCCTCTTCTCCTTCATATTCCAAACCACCTCTCCCAAAGTTTCCATCCACTGAGCTCCCAAAACTAGCTGACTAGTATCCATTGCTAACACATAAAAATCAGCTTCAACAGTTACTCCCTGACACAAAAATTTCACCCCTTCACACAACCCTCCACTATACAGCATTTTGCCCCCAGGCACAGTCACTTCCAATTGCATATCCTTATTAACAGGAAGGTTAATCCTCTTTACTAATTTTTCCTCTATAAAGTTGTGTGAAGCTCCTGAGTCTATCAGAGCATCCACAATGGTTGTTTCTCATTTGCTGTAATTTGCATCTACAGTAATAGCAAATAGAGTGGAATGCTGCAGTGGTCATTTGCTAAAAAATTGTCAAAATTTTCAAAAGAAGTGTGAGAGGGTATATGATATACCGTCTCAACTTTTAGAAATTAATTAAAAAAATATATATTACTTATTAACTATTAAACCTAATTAATTAATTAAATTAAATAATATAATAATAACTAAACCTAATTATTAAACCTAACCCACCTAATTAACTACTATAAACCCTTTGACCTTTTGACTTTTTTGAGAAACGGGGAATCATTCCCCGTTTGACCAAAGTCCAATTTTTTGTTTTTTTTTTTTGACCAATCAGGAACGTTCTTTTAAAAAAAAAAAAAAAAATTAATTAATAAAAACCTCTCAAACGGGAGATGATGTCCCGTTTGGCTCAAACGAGAAATGATATCCCGTTTGAGGAGGTTTTTATTTAAAAAAAATTTTTTTTTTAAAAAAGGTTGAGAGACGGTATATGATAACCCGTCTGTACGTAAAAATAAATATTAAAATATAAGAGACGGGGAATCATTCCCCGTCCTCTATAATTTGAGAATTCTCAAATCGTTTCTCATATTTGAGAAACAGAACTGAGACGATTGCTAAAAAATGGTAAATATGAGAATTTTAGCAAACCACTGCAGCGCTCGTTTGCTAAAAAAATGGCAAAATGAGAATTTTAGCAAACCGCTGTGGATGCTCTCAATGCACACACTGGGGTACTTTTGATTGTTCCACACACTCGAAAAGTTCTAGGTCCAGTACTTCCAGCCAAAGTGTTTAATGAAATAGCAGCTAACTCAGAGTTCTGAGTTTTTTCACATTGGTTGTTGGGCATTACTCCAATACCTTGCTCTTCTTCCACTTTAGTTTCATACTCCATCAACTCATCATCAAAAACACCAATCATTTGCATGAAAGTACTACCCTCAAAAGCACCCATCATATGCATGAAAGTTTTCCCTGCACATTTATGACCCCTCACAAACTTTTCATCACAATGAAAATATAGTCCCTTCTCCCTCCTTTCTTTCATGTACTGCAGCACTTGGGGATCTCTTGGCCTACTGGGAACCACTGGAGAATAATTCATAGGTAAGGTTGTAGACCCCTGAGGTTTGTTTGGAGGAGGATTATTTAGAGTCACATTGGTTTGTAAGGATGAAAAGAGACAGCTGCATTAGTAGTATTCTTCGTAAACCCAGAATTCTTCCAAGCTTTCTTGTGGTCTTCCAAGATGGACTCCCTAGCTATTGCTTCCCTATAGGCCTCCAAGACACTCTGTGGATGTTTCAACTTAACTTCTTTTCTTAATTCTCCCTTAAGACCTGAGATATAGCAACTCACTAAGGAAGGCATAGACACATTCTTCACCAAATGACTATATTTGAGAAACTCCTCATGGTACTCCAAAACAGTACCACTTTGTTGCAACTTATACAAGGTGGCTTCGGGATCATCCAACTCAGAGGGACCAAATTGCAAGAGTAATTCTTCCTTGGCCATTTCCCAATCAATCACCCCATGTTCTTGTTGTTCATACCATCTCCACCATAGTAGTGCCTCCCCCTTCAAATAGTAGACACTGAAGGGCAATTTCTCATAGTAACTCACTCCCTGAGTGTGGAAGTGGTGTTCCATATGGTACACCCAATTTGTGACATCTCCCGAGCCATCGAAACTGGGTAAATCAATTTTAGGATGTTTTGAAAAGAAAGTACTGGATATACCTGGTGTTTGTCGACTTTCCCTGGATCCTTGCCTCCTCCTGAAGTGCTCTTGGTCGTTATGATATGGTTCCCTAACCCTTTCTTTCCCTCGATGATCGGTTCGCCGATCTCGAACACCTGGCGATCTACTCATACTTCCACTGCCCTCAGAATCATTTCGACTAGCTTCTTGGTCTTGACGAGAGCGTCGGCGATGTGGAGAGGCCTCCAATAGCTTCTCTATGGCTCTCTCTATACGGTCGATCCTAGATTCGATGCTGGATTGCTTGTGAGCAGCGTCACCGTCATCAGTGGCCGCTCGCACAATTTGATCCCGTTGCCTAACACCAGATCGGAATCCAGTTCCAGATCTTATGGGATTCTCAGCTTCAAGATCCAGTTCTAGATCTCCTTCTTGATCGACCGTCGTGTCCAGATCTGGCTCTGATACCATTGTTGCAGCTCGTCCTCTACTAGCGCGCACATACGCCATGGGACGTCTTCTCACCATTGACCTACAAACTTGAGATCTGAGATCAAGATTGAGAAGGAAAAAGAGTGATGAACATGAACAAATCTCAGTTTCTATTCATAACCCAATGGGTCTCTCTTTGGTGAATTTATACAATGCTCATCCTTGATGACACATACACCACACGTAAAAAAAGAACCCAACCGTTTTCTGTTAGAGTGTGGGGCCCAGCTAACCCACACTCAGACTGACACCTGTCTACGTGCATTACACACCAACTAGTTATGCGGGTTTAACTGCATATTTACATAGCTCTCTTACACTTTCAACCCACACAATTCTACAATTACACTCTCTGATACTGCTGATACTCTACCTTATACAGATTCATTCCCAACTGCGCAGCTCACGCCACAAGCTCTGCCATTGCC
Organism: Hemerocallis citrina; assembly: GCA_017893485.1. Classification (NCBI taxonomy): domain Eukaryota; kingdom Viridiplantae; phylum Streptophyta; class Magnoliopsida; order Asparagales; family Asphodelaceae; genus Hemerocallis; species Hemerocallis citrina. Next base: position 70,106 of record JACEHZ010000268.1, read on the forward strand.
TGGATCAAGACTAAGGGCTTGGATCATATAAACAATAGATCAGCAAAAGAAAAGATCTTTAATAATCAAGACTACGATTCTCAACTTGCTACTTAGCAATTAGTATTTCCTAAGTGAAAAGGGGGCCAAAATTGGTGTAACCCTAATTTCCAAAATTGGGGTGAAAAAAGCGAGGGTTTTTTGGAATTGGATCGAATACTTACGGAGTCGTGGTACGTGCAGGAGCCGTCGACGTTGGTGTCGTCGTCGGTGAATGTAGCGTCGCACCCGATTCGTTGGCATCGGACCGCCATGGCCGATTTTCGAGGTTTTTATTTTATTCTGCGATAAATCGAGATACGAACCAATTGGAAGAGGACAGAGAGAGAAGGTTCCAGAGTTGTACGCCTTTTAAAGCCGTGTTCAGACTTTTTAATAAAACCCTGTGGGGTCAGCTATGGGTTCGGGTCCATGCTCTTTTGTCTTTGTTTGCTATCTATTTATCTATATAATCTATATAATAAATCTATATAATAAAACACAAAGAAAGCTATCAAGTGGCTTTCCTTCAGTCCTCCCAAAAATCAAAGGCCTGGATCTAATCTTACAAAACATATTTTCCCCTCAAAACTCAAATTCAAATCTCCCACCCAAACCAACTCCTATATATTTTTTTCTCTCTCTCCCTCCCTCCCTCTTCTATTCAAAAAATTAAAAAAATAAAAATTTTTTAAAAATTAAAAAACTAAAAAACTAAAAAAATTTAAAATTTTAAAAACTTTAAAAATAATTCAAAAAAAAATCAAAAAAATCATATAATATGTTTTTTGCTCTATGTTTGCTACTTCAATTAATTTGCTGGACCTCCAAAACTATTTTATATAATCAAACAAGTTGCACCGTTCCGAATACGTGTCGTAGGCACGTATCAACGGGCAAACCTAGTCTATATAATAAATTACAAAGAAAGCTATCAAGTGGCTCACAATCAATCACCCTCAAAATTAAAGGCTCATATCAAATCTCACAAAACACATTTTTTCTCCAAAAAAGTTATCAAGTGGCTCACAATCAATCACCCTCAAAATTAAAGGCTCATATCAAATCTCACAAAACACATTTTTTCTCCAAAATTTCAAACCCCAAAATCAAATTTTTCCCTCTAAAAAACTCATTACTTTATTATACTATCTCTCTCTACTCTTTTACTTTTTCATATTTCTCTTTTTCTCTCTCTCTATATCTATCTCTCGCATTCTTTCTTTATTTACTTAGAAATTTTTTAATAGCAAATATCTCTTCAACAATTAAATTTCATTATTTTTCACACTTAAAGTTCTAAGAAGTTAGATTTTATACCCCCATTTATAATTATTTTTCAACATAGACTTTTATTTATAACTAATTATTGTCATACTATTCAAACTTGAGCTACATAATTATTGTTTTACTATTTACATGGCTTTTCGTGTTTTGTATCGTTCCGAAGACGTGCCGTAGGCACGTGCCCACGGGCAAATCTAATCTATATAATAAATTACAAAGAAAGCTATCAAGTGGCTCACAATCAATCACCCTCAAAATTAAAGGCTCATATCAAATCTCACAAAACACATTTTGTCTCCAAAAACGCTATCAAGTGGCTCACAATCAATCACCCTCAAAATTAAAGGCTCATATCAAATCTCACAAAACACATTTTTTCTCAAAAATTTCAAATCCCAAAATCAAATTTTTTCCCCTAAAAAACTCATTACTTTATTACTATCTCTCTCTACTCTTTTACTTTTTCATATTTCTCTTTTTCTCGCTCTCTATATCTATCTCTCGCATTCTTTCTTTATTTACTTAGAAATTTTGTTTTTAATAGCAAATATCTCTTCAACAATTAAATTTCATTATTTTTCATACTTAAAGTTCTAAGAAGTTAGATTTTATACCCCCATTTATAATTATTTTTCAACATAGACTTTTATTTATAACTAATTATTGTCATACTATTCAAACTTGAGCTACATAATTATTGTTTTACTATTTACATGACTTTTCGTGTTTTGTATCGTTCCAAAGACGTGCCGTAGGCACGTGCCCACGGGCAAATCTAATCTATATAATAAAACACAAAGAAAGCTATCAAGTGGCTCTCCTTCGATCCCAAAAAAATCAAAGGCCCAGATCTAATCTCACAAAACATATTTCCCCCCCCCCCCCAAAGTTCCCCCCAAAACTCAAATTCAAATCCCCCACCCAAAACAACTCCTATATTTATTTAATTTTTTTTTCTCTCTCTCTCCCTCCCTCTTCTATTTAAAAAAAAATAAAAAATTAAAATTTTAAAAACTTTAAAAATAATTCAAAAAAAAAAAATCAAAAAAATCATATAATATGTTTTTTGCTCTGTGCGTGTTTGCTACTTCAATTAATTTGCTGGACCTAAAAAACTATTTTATATAATCAAACAAGGTGCACCGTTCCGAAGACGTGTCATAGGCACGTGTCAACGGGCAAACCTAGTCTATATAATAAAACACAAAGAAAGCTATCAAGTGGCTCTCCTTCGATCCCAAAAAAATCAAAGGCCCAGATCTAATCTCACAAAACATATTCCCCCCCCCCCCAAAGTTCCCCCCAAAACTCAAATTCAAATCCCCCACCCAAAACAACTCCTACATTTATTTTTTATTTTTTTCTCTCTCTCTCTCCCTCCCTCTTCTATTTAAAAAAAATAAAAAATTAAAATTTTAAAAACTTTAAAAATAATTCAAAAAAAAATCAAAAAAATCATATAATATGTTTTTTGCTCTGTGTTTGCTACTTCAATTAATTTGCTGGACCTCAAAAACTATTTTATATGATCAAACAAGGTGCACCGTTCCGAAGACGTGCCATAGGCACATGTCAACGGGCAAACCTAGTTTTAACTATACAATTTATATGAATTTGACCACAATTAGAGGTAGGACCGTAAATCGGACCGGACGGGATCGGACGGCCATATATTCAAGCTCGGAACGAAATTCTACTCGGACGGGCTTATGTCCGGTTCGGTCCAGGTCGGACAAAATTTTTATAGTCCGAACTCGGTTCGGTGAAGTATCGGACCGCAATAATACTCTGACGAACTTATGTCCGGCTTGAGCTTGGTAAAACATCGAACCTAATAATTTGTTCAAGTTCTGTTCGTATAACAGTTCAGGCGGTCCACGGTCGGGCCATTTCTTGAGCCGGATTCGAACGGACTACGGACCGTCCTGTTCATTTTACATCCCTAATTATAGGGAATTTTCCCCGATTTTTTTCCCAAAATAGGCCATTTTTTAAACTAATTTTTAAAATATGTCTCTTTCGAAATTAATTTTCAAAATAGGACACTCGCAATAACAAATTGCAGCCTCTTCTATTTTGTTGCCCGCAGTTCCGTACTACAACCTAAGTAGATATTGTAATATTCTACACTCCAAAACTTGGTCCAAAAAGTTTCCAAGTCGAAAATTAAGTTAACTGAGGCCGCAGTTGGATACTGCAGTCTCAATATTACCTAGGCCGCCATTTGGCCTTTGTTAAATACTCCATGGGGTCCAGTTATTAAAACCCTAATCTCCCCTTCACTCCACTTCATCTCTACTCCAAAACCCAATTGCGGCCTCCCAAATCTGAATCTATAACCCACATCACTCTATTCCTACTCCCTAAAATCTATCTCAGATTCAATTATCAACCTCACTTCATCTTCCTCCCTCCATTCTCATTTGAATTAGGAATTCCCCAAACCTTAGTTTTTCATTTTCGTTCAAATTCGCCCAACTGCAGCAACACACCTTCAATCTGATCACTATTACGTAGTTGAGTTCATTTTCATTGTCTACATAAGGAATTGAAGGTATGTGTGTCTTCTATCTTTGGTTACCATGTGTTATTTCTTGATTATTGCTATGAATTGTTAGGGATATAATGAATTGTTAGTGAGTAATGTAGATATTGTATATTGGGTATGTGAAGTTTTACGAATTGTTAGTGAATTGTTAGTGAATATTTTGAATTGTTAGTGAATTCTTAGTGAATATTATGAATTGTTAGTGATAATTGCTATGAAATGTTAAAGGGGTTTAGTTGATTGTATGAAGTTTGTTGTGCAATGTTGGATACCCTTGTTGGTTGCAAATTAGCTTATTGTCCAACGCATGTTTGAAGAATTGCTTGTGAGAATAATATAGGTACAGTTCCGATACAAATTAAAAAAGTTTGCATTAAAATAGGTAGCAGTCAACAAACAATGTGTGCAATATAGAATGTGATTGTTTTAATGTATAATATTGATTGAATTCATACGTTAATCATTTTAAGACGTTATTACATATTAGAACACATTTTCTTTTCCATGAACTTCGTTCCTTAATGGCTCACTCTATCTTATCTGTCATTCTTCAAATTGTACATATCATATACTGTATTCATTATATATTAACATTATCTAATATTGGTAACTATCATGTGTAGTGACCGTCTAATATCGGTAATGACACGGACGAGGGGTCTAAATGATCGAGGTCAGGGACCAACAAATTGTGGTGGAAGATCCTCGATTAGTAATGAAGGCCGAGGCAATGTTCTCTCCCCTCCACATGTAAGAAGTGTTGATTAGTTTTCATCTGTATAAATAGGTGTGTAATACCCCGTAATTTCTAAAAAAGGGATTGTTGAGATTATCCCATATCGGGAGCATACAATAAATAATATAATATAAATATAATTACCTATGATCAAGAGTCACTTAATTGGTTAACCACCTTTAAAGGGCAATGTTCTCTCACCTCCACATGTAAGAAGTGTTGATTAGTTTTCATCTGTATAAATAGGTGTGTAATACCCCGTAATTTCTCAAAAAAAGGGATTGTTGAGATTATCCCATATCGGGAGCATACAATAAATAATATAATATAAATATAGTTACCTATGATCAAGAGTCACTTAATTGGTTAACCACCTTCTGAGAGGCTGCATGTGGTGGGCAGTTGTACTATAAGTATTAATTTGTCTTCTAAAATAATAAAAATTGTCTGAGTATTGGGGTGGAGCGTTACAAATGGTATCAGAGCCGACTTTCGACCCCGAGTGTGGAGATGTATGCCGGGTTAAGGTCAGTACGCTGGTAGAAAATTCAGTAGTGCAGTATGCTAGCAGGATGATTGAGGTAAGTACGCTGGTAGCAAATCCAGGAGTGCAGTACGCTAGCAAGGATACTCCACTCCACATCGGCTAGAAAGAATGATCTTGCACTAGGTTGTGCATGCCCCGTACTCAGTGAGGACGCTGATTTCTAAAGGGGGGTGTATGTAATACCCCGTAATTTTTTAAAAAGGGATTGTTGAGATTATCCCATATCGGGAGTATACAACAAATAATATAATAGAAATATAATTGACTGTGATCAAGAGTCACCTAATTGGTTAACCACCTTTTAAGAAGCAGCCTGTGGTGGGCAGTTGTACTATAAGTATTAATTTTTCTTCTAAAATAATAAAAATTGTCTGAGTATTGGGGCGAGGCGTCACAAGGTGTTAAAATAAATGTGTAACTAAAACATCAATTATTCCATGAACTTGTAGGTTCCCTTATCTTCCGGTACGACCATGCCTAGTTCCTCATTCGTTGCACATGGGGGTCCAGGTCTGTTAGACCCAAAACTATTGACTTTACAGAACGAATACCGATCTCAGTCCGTTTGGAACAGTGTATCAAAGCAGTGCATGTCCGTAGGCATCCTCCACAGTTACCAATGCACCCACGCACACATGAATTGTTGGCCACAGCTATATTGTATGGAATTAGCTTGATAGGGAGTATCAAGCTTGATTGTGGCCTCCTCGAGAGATGGCGACCGAAGACCCATACATTTCATCTACCCGTAGAGGAAATGACAGTCACATTACAAGATGGGGTGGTAGTGACTGGGAGTATGGGCTTTGATAAAAATGGATTAGTCCGAGAATATCTAGGTGTTGTCAAGAGAGAAAACATTTGTAGGCCAATCCATTAGGTTGTCGTGGTTGGAAGAAGTATTCATAGACGGTTTGAACGATGATTCGAACGAGTTCCAAGTTGAGTGCTACCCCAGGCATATATAATGACAATATTTGGTGGTGTGATTTTTCCGAACTTGTCGGGTAATACGGTGCCACTGATCATGGATATTAGGAAAGCCGTTGAATACAACTGGGGTAGTGTTGCACTAGCCACCTTGTATAGGAGTTTATGTTTGTGTTCATTGAATGCGGTTCAAATGACCAGGCCAATGGTAATAGTACAAGTGTGGAGTCGGGAGCATCTACACGTCGGTCGACCCCGCATAACCCGACAATCACAGTGGTGGTCAATTGCGAAATTAGTTCGTCAATTGGGTGCCTTACAATGAAGAGGGAGTTGAAAGACTGCCACCTGCATGTAGGGCGATCCCGCAGTTATGGTTGGCAATATCACCACTCGTCAACTTCGGTATTGTAGAGTTCTATTTCGCGGACCGAGTGCTTCGAAAGTTTGGACTTCATCAACACATTCCGGCACCGCATAGTTATGACACGAAGTTGCACGGAACCAAGAGGATGGATCGGCTGCCTGATCACAGCTGGGCGATACACCACCAAATGCATGTCAACCAGTGGAATAAGGAACGCTTCGACGCAGTTGTAGGCCCGTCTCCTCCATTTGATATAGACTTGCACTGGCCATATATGAACTGGTATAAGAGAATCGCATGATTGTATGTTGCTCCTCCCCGACCTAGCCTAGCTGGCATTCAATTGCCGTCACTCGGGTATTCTATGTTGCAGCCAATGTATCAACGAGGGCACCGACTCACCAATCCATCGTAAGACTAAATATTTTGGTATTCTTTTTCAGGGATTCATTTAGTTATCATTGCTTATATCATTTATGAATCATATACCATTATAAATTATGATGTAGATTGAAGACGCATGGGATATTGTGAAGCAGTGTGGTCACGCACTTTCCAGTAATGTGCCTGATGCAGTAAAAGATTTTGCAAGAGGTATTCTCAAACCTTGCAAGTCGCAGCTCGAACATGTTGGTGAAGGAGCCCGATTGGATGCACTGTTGAACGCCCCGGTGCTAAACACAGGAAAACGAAGGAAAAATGTGACAACTAAACAAAGGAGGCATGCACATATACCCGAGCCGGTGCAACAACCGAGTGAGTAGCAAGAAGAAGAAGAGCCACAATATGAACAACAAGAGCAAGATGACCCGGAAGATCATATCCTCATATCCCAGGTTACTCAAATATCCCCGGTGGCCATATCCTCATATCCCAGGTTACTCAAATATCCCCGGTGGATGGCCTCATCTTCCAGGTGTATATATATATATATATATATATATATATATATATATATATATATATATATATATATATATATATATATATATATATATATATAACTATTATAATGGGAGAGATGGGGTTCCTAATTAATTAACAATATTTTGTATGTGTGCAAACTTTTGTCCTTTTCCTTCCTCCTACACGTGCATCGCACGTGCATCATACTAGATTTTTTCTTTTTTGTCCTTTTCCTTCTTTCTCCACGTGCACCGCACGTGCATGATACTAGTATATATATGTATGTATGTGTGTATGTATGTATGTATGTTTGATTTTAGGTATGATTATTGCTTGGATGTTGTTTCCTTTTTTTTTTGCTTTGATGGAAGTTTGTTGGTTTGAAATATTTTGATGGAATTGGAATTTGAATTCCTTGGAAAGAATTACTATGATGCGGATTGGAATTGGAATTTTGAAATGCTAATACAGATCTGATTTTCTGTGATGATGCAATGCTGAAGAAATTTGTAAACAGGGAAACAACTGCCTTCGGCATTGTGGTATAAAAAGTTCTAAATTAAGCTGCAGTTGGAAACTGCGGCCCATGCACAACTAATGCCACAGTTGCCAATTGCGTCTGTGGATATTTCAAGTTTCCAGAGAGTTAGCAACTCTCTGGAAAATGGAAATATCCAGTAGTTGCCAACTGCGTCTGTGAGGTTTTCAAGTTTCCAAAGAGTTAACAATTCTCTGGAAAATTGAAATATCCACAGACGCAGTTGGTAACTGCGGCAGTAGTTGTACTGAGCGCACAGTTGCCAACTACCTTTGTGGATATTTCTATTTTCTAGAGAGTTGCTAATTCTCTAGAAACATGAAAACCTCACAGATGCAGTTGGTAACTGTGGCATTAGTTGTGCATGGGCCCAGTTGTCAACTGCATTCTATGTTGATAACACTTACGAAAGGAATTGAATAATGGAGTCGTTTTCTTGTTTACATATTCATGCAAAAAAAAACCCCGATAGAGTTTCAAAAGGCAGTACCAAAAGAGCAACCAAGCAACACAATCGAATCCATCCAAGCATCATTTGTAACGCCCCGTCCCAATACTTAGACAATTTTTATTATTTTTAGAAGACAAATTAATACTTATAGTACAACTGCCCACCACATGCTGCCTCTCAAAAGGTGGTTAACCAATTAGGTGACTCTTGATCATAGGCAATTATATTTATATTAGATTACTTATTGTATACTCCCGATATGGGATTACTTTAATACTCTCTCTCCCCCTAATCCTGTGAGCAAACTAAGACCCATGGGCCCTAGTGCCACGTCATCAATCCAAGAGACAACCCGCTGTTCTCCTTCTCATCTGAAATCCCAGGTGGGCCCTCCATCGCTGACGTCATCTGACGTCAGCCTTCTCAACCAACACAGCAGCCAACGTTGTTATCATTCACAGCATGTGGGCCCCCTTCACCTCATTTCACTATTTACCAAACTGCCCCTCTCCTATTTTATATACATATATATAATTATATTATATATACTAGTATATCTTTGAAACTACGGGGTATTACATCATTATCCTCCTCCGACAAAGAAATTTAAACAACAACACTCAAGCGATATTTGGTTATATAAATTACAAGTTCAGCTAAGCAACTACAACCAAGCAGCACTCATACAAATTAGAATAAACTACAATCAAAATAACTACAGCTTACATAATCTCACAAACACCAGAATATACATTATGGAGGCCCTATCACAAACACCATAATACCTTTTGTTCGATTTCACAACTGCAAATTCTCGATGTTCCTTCATAGAGAACATTTCCACCACATGTTGAATATGATCTTTGCTTTCAAACTTTTGCTCAATGTACAATAATCCTATCTCCAATAATCCACATGATTCTTCAAGATTTTCATGAACCCGAGCATTATTACTTGTTTTAGTGTATTCAATTCAAGTATAGTTGGCCTCATGAACTGAGTAGTGTGGGCGGAGGTGGAACATTGGCTCCCGTTTCCTGAACATCATTGACGTTATCATCTGAATTCTCATCGTCTTCATATTCCTCCTTATCTACATCTATCTCCTCCTCTTCATCTTCTTCATCACCTACTAACTCATTGTCAGCTGTAGCATAGTTGATGTCTTGAACATTGTTTTCATTATCAACAAGATTGCGGATAAAGTTTGAATTCAACTCCTGCAAGTCATGTAAGGGTGAATTTGTTGAAACTGGATTTGTGAAAACTGTATTTTTTTGTCGAGGCAGCGCTCTTTTCATGTAGTTCAGCACTCGGATGGGGACTCGTCTCATGAGTCGACACTTCATGTAATGGGCTTGGTATACGATTAACATGTGGTGGACTCTTATGAATCCTTATTTTGTCAACCTATAACTCCAATACAATCCAACTATAGTTCGGATAAACTGTTCTTGCAATCATGGAAGTAATAGCGTCATCATCGACTATAGGCACCACCATGAGATATTGTGACTCTCATTTTCTAGCTGCATATCGAGCTCGGATTTTAACATTCCATGCAACTCTACAGTTAGGAATTTCATACACCTTCTCTACCAGTTCATGCTTTGTAATATTATGAAGAGCCCAACCTACTTCCGGGTCAACATCATTATAACAAGCTTCTAATTTTGAGTCTCAAATTGTTTCTCCCCCAATATAACTAAATATGAATTTTGTAATCCATACATATATGTAAATGGACGAATATGCAAGTAATTATCTAATCAAACAATCATAAGAAACATAAATTATACTTTCTGGGGTTGTATGAATACCTTAAAAAATCGGTGTTTGAGAGGAAAAATGACGACACGGATGATGTCGGAGAATACTGTCACGCCCCGCTTCCCAAAAATACGGAACACAAGCATGTGACATTGGCCCAGCAAATGACCTGCGTCATCCATAAGCCGTTACCCATTCAACTCAACAATAAAAACAATACAAAATGATTGCGTAGGCAATAATAACAACCACATGAACAATAATAATTGGAATAAGACAATATAAAATAACCAAATACAATAATCCAACATCTGGGAACAAATAATAATATCCGGGTCATAAGCCCAATACAATAATAAATCCAAACACAATGATAATAAGTTTCAATACAATAAGTCCAATGAAATAACAATCAACTAGAAAGCATTAAATCTTTAGAAAGCTTGTTCTCCTGTAGGTAATTCTCCTTGATCACATGTGAACACTTCATCTAAAAAGAGTAGAAAAATTGTCCTTAGAGCAAGTCATGGACAACAAGTAGAGAAAGCAATGAAACAATGGAATAACGATGTGACAATGAATTCAATGGATCAATAGGAATCAATAACAATGGACGATAGCAAATAATCAATATCAATGATAGACGATGCAATGGTTATAAACAATGATTCAATGTTCGATGAAAATGTTCAATGGTCGATGTCAATAAAACTTAGGCAATATTCGATATCAATAGAAACAATGATGTTCAATATGCAATGTCGATATTGTGTTAATCCTTAAGTCTATTAATTTTCAACATAACTATTGCACGTACTAATGCATCACATGCTACAGGTTCGATGCATACAATCAATATCGTTTAGACTCTAGTGGTGAATTCTATAGATCATGTGTCGGTACGATAATCACTGATACGATAGCAACATTGTTGCACAATACACTATAATGATACACTGAAATGATACACAAAAGATTGGGGTGCCGTAGTCAGCGCTCCAACAATCGATCGATAAAACACTGGCCGACACAGTCTCTATATTGTTCACTACCCAAGTCAATCTCTTAAATCTCGGCTTGTTAATTATTTTATCGATGCAAACAATACATTATGCAATTTAGAGACATTGGATGAACGATAGTAACAATAGGAGAACAATATGATGATAAATTTGGATGAGACAAATAGAACGATGACAATAGTACATTAGGATCATGCAATGCAATACAATGATATATGTATAATTATATTAAGGAAATCTGAAAACACAATTCTGGACAGCAATAGGTCATTGTACAAAAATCAGATTTTTCCGCTACTACAGAAATCGAAAACTGGATTCGTAAGAAGTTCTGGAAACTAGACTTCACAACAAACTTCCCAATGATTCCAACGCATGTTTAAAATACAAAATCTGACAATAGTAGCTAGGTCAAATATATTATTCTTTACATATTACATGTTCTGACTGAAAATCGATATCAAGTTGTTATATCTTTAGAATAAGTGAAAACTCAATTATAAATTCATTAAAAATATTCATTAGACTCCTAAACATGATAACTATCATTCTGGAAATTATCTGAGCATTATTCTAACATTAACTTAGCATTTTAATAGTTTAAACATGAAAACATACATGAATCTGAAATTTTGGAAATAAAACACAGCAGTAGTAAAATCATGATAACTTTTGCAATACAACTCGGAATTGAAATATCTTAAATGTTCTGAAAACTTGAGGCATAGAGCTATAACTTTTATTCTGAAATTTATTAATTTTGATGTCAAATACTAGGTCAAAAACGTCTCACAAATTCCAGACAGACAGTAAACATACAGATTTTCGAGATATTTCATAAAATAAAGTGATATAACATGATGGGTTCCACTTCAATTAGTCAATAAATCTTATAATCAGCATGATAGATATAATAGCATGGTAAACATAATTAAGAATACACACATATACTAGTTTAACAACAACAGAACATCAATCGATCATTCAAGCACACAACCTAGCATTCAATTCTACGATAATTTATTTGTGTGTTGTTTGTATGAATAAACTCTACTATCAATACTATATGAGTGCATGAAAGATTCAATTTTTGGAGTCAACAAAGGCACGAAGTCAAGGATATTTGGGTTAGCTCATGTAAACCCTCAATATACTCAACCAAAGAGGAACAATAGTATACGATATGATGAACGATTTGGATCTAATTACAAGAATTTCAATAACAACTTGAATTTGATACAATATTCAATTTCAAGAGGAAAAGTGACTCGCCTTATTGACGATTAGTTCGAATATCAAAGAATAACAGGATGAGAATTCCGGAGCAACGAAGAACCCATGAAGAAACACGTGCATGCTATGTGTACAAAAGGAACACACAGCAACAAGAGCACATTAGCAACAATGGAAAGAGCGGCAGCAATAGAAATCACAAGGGGGCAGCAACGACAACAAGGCAAGGGCCTACTGCTGGCGTCGGCTGACAGCAAGACAGATGGCGAGATTGGCGGCACCACGAATGGATGCGCTAGCATCGAGGGACGATGGCTGACATCAAGGGGGTCTCGGCGTCGATCATTGCAGACGGAAGAACAGGAGCGGTGGGGTCTTCGGGTGGTGCTGGATGTCGATGGATTACTAGGTGTAGCTGATGACGCTGGGATCGCCGGAGGGGAGATGCAGATGGTGGTCGGGGGGTTTAGGCAGGAAGGTGAGGAGGTCGTTCGGTTGACGGGGAGAGAGAAAACAGAGAGAGAGAGAGACGGCTAGGTAGTTTAGGGTTGTGTTTTTAGGATTTGCATTAGGGTAGAGTGCAATGAGGTTGTTGGGTTAATGGGTTAAGATCCAATAATAATGGGTTTGGGACTAGAATTAAATGCAATTGGGTCTTGGGTTCAATAAAAGATGGATTTGAAGGCAATATGAATCAAAATAAATTATTCACAATCAAATAAAAATATTAACAACAAGAAAATAGCCCAACAAGAAGAAAAAGAGTCGTTCATGAACAAAATTTAATTAAGATGATCAACGAAAAATATAGAGTATTTTATTTAAATTGCAAATAAAATATTACAATGAAGGGAAAGGGACAAGAACGAAAACGATAGTTACAAATACAAAGACGGAGCTAATCGTCGGGGGTGTTGTCACCGAAGAATGTAGGTAGCGAGATTTGGAGAATTGGTTTGGAGACTTAGGGATTTGGGGATTGAAGGTTGATTCAATAATTTCGATAATTAGGTGGAGATTTTATGGAGGGAGAGAAGCTAGATTTGAGTTATAAGGTTTTGAAAGAATTTGGGTTTCAGAGTTAGGGCAATGAATTGGGGAAAGAGATGAAGAAGAGATGAAGTTATAAGAATAGGGGTTAGACGATTTTAAGGGGCATTTAACCAAGGCAGCAGTTTGGATCTGCGGCCTTAGGTAGTATCGAGGCCACATTAGCTAACCGCGGCCTCAATTAATTTAGTTTTCGACTTGGGACATTTTTGACCAAGTCTTGGAGTGTAGAGTATTATGGTATCTACTTAGGCCGCAGTATGGAACTGCGGCAATAAAATAGAAGAGGTCGCAGTTCGTTATTGCGACTGGCCTATTTTGGAAATTGGTTTCAAAAGTGGCCTATTTGGGAATTAGTTTCAAAAAGTGGCCTATTTCGGGAAAAATTCAACCCCCCAACCCCCCAGTTGACCCACTTTTTAAAACTAATTCTATGGTGGATGAGTCTTTATAGACTGCAGTTTCCAACTACGGCCTCTTCACAAATGTATTTTATTGATGCCGCAATTTTCAACTACGACCTTAGTTCATTTCATATTTGGGCTAGAGACTTCGAGACTTTAACATATTTTTCTATGTAAAAATGTATTATATATAGATCGCAGTTTTCAACTACGACCTTAATATAATAGAGGCCGCAATTGGGAACTACAACCTCTATTAAAGAAAATTTTGCCTCTCTTAAAAAAATATATATTAAAAAAATTATAATAGAGGCCCCCAACTGCGAGCTCTGTTAAATTTAGGCCACGGTTGGTATATTTAACACATTTTTACTTTAAAAAATTGTCTAAGTTTTGCAGCCTCTTTTAACTCATATATAAATGAACTACGCAATTGGGAATTGCGGCATCGAAAAAAACACATTTGTGAAGAGGCCGCAATTCCCAATTACGGCCTTACAATCGAATAGGTCGCAGTTTCCAATTACGGCTTATGATGACTTGTCCACCCTATGAATTAGTTTGGAAGTGGGTCATCTTTAGAATTAGTTCCAAAAAGTGGGTCAACTCGGGAAAAAATCGATTAAGGGTGGCATTAAGGCCGGGCGGACCGGTCCAGGTCCAAACCCGGCGGGTTTGCCCATGTGGGGGCGGGATCGGCACTAGTTGGGTCCTACCCTGGGCTAGTCCGGGCTGGGTTGGATTTTCACAGAGGCAACCGAATCGACCAGCGAACCCGCTCAAGTCTAACCCGACCCGGGTCGGTCCAGGTTGGCCCGTTATTTTTTATTTTATTTTATTTTATTTTATTTTATTTTAAAATTTTTTACTAAAAAAAGAATAAATGTACAAGAAAAGATAATAGTGAAACAAATTTATATATATTATTAATTTAAACTTGGAATAAATTTTTACAACAATCAAATTATCGAACAAATAGATGTAATAAAAGCTTAAAAAAACATACAAAGTTATAGAATTACATGATTGCTTAAGGGGATAATTTAGAGTTCGAGACAGCCTCAAGTTAGATTGAAGAGAGGGTATTAAACCACTGTCGTGAACCTTAACTTATCTAAATTGAGGGTCTCATCGCCCTAAATTCCTTACTCAGCTTCGACGTGATCTTCATGAGAGTTGCTTCCACTTGTTGAGGTGTCCACTGCTTGTCCTTAGGTCATGTCCTCTGCTTTCAAGGCATGCACATCGAACATGAAAATTTTCAAGACATGGAGGAGCTAAATGTTGAACTAATGTGGTAATCACACTAGTGTTGTTGGAGGCATTATCAAAACTAATCAAAAAAATATATCACGAATTTGAAATAAATTAGATACATCTAAAATACGTGTTGCGATAACCAGACCACTATGAGCGTTTGACAAAGCGGCAAGTGATATGATCATCTTTTGAATGAGCTAGTCACTATCAATCCAATGACAAGTTATGCCCATAATCAGAATATTTTTACAACATTTTCAACCATTGACTGTTAACGACACTCTACAAGTTAAAGAATACAAAAGTACAATTAAAGCATTCTCATTTCGGAATAGAGTTTAAAATCATCGGTCTTAATGGTGTTTCTAAGAATTCGTTTGAAACATGGATTAATGACATTTTGGTTAAAGACCTCTACGTTCTAGGAAAATGGTAACTCCTCCTTAATAACTAGCCTAGCCATTTACCGACGAATGGTTTCAGAATCATAGTTATGACTATCACCATGTCGGGTCCTAGGGTTGATCTTTTGTTGTAAGAGTTGGTCTTCTATGAATTCGGAGTATATATTAGCAATGTGTCGACTAATTGTACCTGTCTTCTCACCCTTATAGTGGAGTTTAGCGGGTTGTGGGTCGGGTTCGGGCCGAGTTGCCTCATCCTTATGTTTGAGTTTAGCGGTTTACGGGTCAGGTTGGAACGGATTACGGGTTAAACTGGCTAGATCGAGCGGGTTAATTCTTCATTTATTTCGACCCGGTCCGACCTAAAACTTGAGGAGGGTTTGGTACGGGCCCGGACTGGGTCGTTCAAGTTCGGGTTCGTGGCGGGCGGGCCTAAGTGGGCGGCGGGCTGGTCTGGCCTGTCTGCCACCCCATCGAATCAATATGTCAACTTATAATGTTAGTTTTTGAAAGTGCATCACCTTATGAAGTTGATCTATAAGATGTGTAAACCGGATTAGTTAATCTTCTTTTTTCGTGGGGCTAAATGCATCAGCAAAAGTTGTCTATAAGAGCATCCACTGTCGTTTTCTTAAAAACCCAAAAAATGGAGATCCATTTGGAAAACATACTCACAGTCGTTTGCTAAAAACCCATAAATTAGAATAGGAATGAACAGTGCATCTCTAAACTTAGGAGCCGCTTTAGCGAAGTGCAAAATATAGAAGACGGACGAAGTTCATCCGTTTGAGAAATTTAATTGAATGGACGGATGAAGTAGCTTCATCTGTTGCAAAATTGAAAAAAAAAAAAAAAAAAAAGAGACGGATGAAGGTGTTCTATCTCTCGTCGATTTAACAATTTGAATCAAACAATATTTATTAAATATGTGGATGAGACACTTTTACCCCTAAGAAAACTTACTGTTTTTTTGTTTTAATTTATGAAGGGAGGGGCGTCAAGGTAATTTCGCCAACCACTTTAAATAAAAAAATTTAAGAAACAATGCAAACAAACTAGACGGATCAAGGTGTTCCGTCTGGCTTGTTTTCTCCTTTTTTTTAATTCTTTTTTTTATTGTTTTCGACGACGAAAAAAATTGGAAATAACGATAGCAGCGCTCCTTGCTAAAAGCTAAATCCTAAATGCTAAATATGCAAAACTTTTAGAAAACGACAGTGGATGCTCTTATGCACAAAATGTCGAGAAGCCAAGAAGCCTGACCATATATCAGAGAGTTCAGCATCGCATGCATGATGATAGGATTTATATTTTTTGTATGAAAATAGAGAAATCGGGGGTTAAAAATGTGAAAAAAGTACTTTTCAGATTCGATAAATTATTTTAATAAAAAAATATATTAGATAAATTATTAGTAAGCACTTGTTATTTAATTCACTCCTCATCCATCGTAGAGATGCAGAGGATTTCAGACCCATTAAAAGCTATGAATGAGGCGTTTGGTATGCGGATTGGAGAATTTCCAGGAATTTGTGGATTCCCAGGAATATGAGGGTGGGAATGAAGATACTCGGGAATGTTGTAATACTGTGTTTGGTATACGACATTACATGCATGGAAATACTTTATTACCATATTTGGTATAGAACAATTCATTCCCATCAATCCATCTCTACAGTAGACATTACCGAAAAAAACCCTGAAAACCTAAAGGTGAGAAACATGCTTCTCCATGACAATGTAAAAAAACAAACGACTTTGACATTAATTTTTGAACAGAAACTACTATAGTTTATCAACATTCCAACACATTAGCAGCTTCATATTAAGCAGCTTCCACAACCCCTCAACCAAAATGGGCTCCATTAACTCTCTAGCAACAACTTCCTCATCTGAAATCTGCTGTGCTTTGTCAGTGAGTCTGACAGAGATTGGGGATCGAGATTGGGACCCACCTGAGACTTTAAACACAATTGGGTGTTTCTGGATTAGCGAAAGGAAGTTCCATTTCTTGATGAAACCCACTTCCTTTTCGAGGTCGCGGAGGAGAATGGAGTGGGTTTTGGAGGAGGTGATGAGGTTCTTGAGAGTGAGGATTGAGGTGGGCTTTTTGCGAAGGTCCATGGATTCCTCAAGGTTGGGTTCTCGATGGTATATTTTCTTTTTGGGGCGTTTGTTGGATTTGTAAGAGTAGGTTGACATGAGATTGGAGTGAAGAGAGGAGGAAGGAGATGATGGAGAGGGTTTTGAGGGTTTTAAGAGGAGAGAGCGAACAAGAGAAGGCTTTTTTTCGTTTGTTTTTTTTTCGAAGAGAAGAAGAAGACGGGAAGTGGAGTGTGATATTTGGGTGGATTTGGTTGGGTCCAGTTTTTTCTGGAGGGTGTTTTGGGTATGCAATAATCTCACTCATTTTTTATGTGGAGGAATCCACAAATCTCACCCTTTTCAAGGGGATTGTTTATCCTTCCCAAATAATTATTTTGATAACCCTGGGAATTTAATATTATTTACAAAACTATACCTATGTCTTATCAAACCATGTAATCAAGAGGGTAATCCTAGATTCCCTTATACATTACCGCGTACCAAACGCCCTCAGATATCTATTGCTATCATCTTTAGCATTGAAATATTAAAAAGGGTGAGATATGCAATAGTATCTAAACTCTAAGAAAACCACTGCTATATTTTATCTAAACACATGCATCTTCAACGTGTTGTTAAATATTCGTCGACTGATAGCTTGCATACCTCGACTTAAGATCGTACTCTTAAAAATCTAAATTTTGTTTCCGAACAAACTCTCAGTAACTAACATTGTTCACATAAAAATCACATATATTGTTTGTGCTAATAATTTTTTTTTATTTATGCTAATCAATACAACACAACACTGACCAACTATTCACGAATGTGAATCACATCTCTCGCATCCGCCTCCAACAAATATAGTAATTCTCGATCAATAAACTAGTTTCAAAGAAATTATGACCAAGCAATCTCCCACTGTTAGCTGCAAGATTTGCACATACATTTTCTTTACGGTATATGTGCCGAATATAATAGCCACTATGCATGGCTAGCAGCATCTGTAGTGGTTAAGACTCAAAATTCTCATATTTGGAGAATATAAATGGAAAATTTGAATTGTTGTTGTAGTCGTTTATACTCAAAATTTGTAAATTTTTTTTAAAATGACGGACAGTTGATGATCTATCGTCTCTAAAAATTTTACGATTTTTAAAAAAAGTTTAAAGATAAGGGACGTTGTATGAAATCTCATCCTAGGTATCTGATATGGCTAAAAATAGGGGTTTAATCAAGGCCGTCCAAATGGGGCACAAATCCCGAGGTTCGGGGGTGAAACGGTAATTTTAATTACAAAATAGGTCTGAAGCGGGTACTGGGTCTCCTTTTCGCAGATCCAGTAACCCGCGAACGGATCCACCACAACCGGGTGCGGGTTTCAACCCGCAACAAACCCGGTCCGGCAGGATAGAATTAGGGTTTCTGATTAATATTAATCAACGGCCTTGATTCATATCTATCCTTTCACCGGGGATTAGGGATTACATTCCTTATCTGAATACACAGGAATTACATGCCTAATCTGTTCCCTGAGACGCCTATAAATACCCCCCACCCATCTCCATTAAGAGGTAATCAATCTTTCACCAGTTTTTACGCTCTCTCATAGTCTTTCAGATTACTGACTTGAGCGTCGGAGGGTGCGTCGCCGGGAACAACCCCGGTGTCTCGCACTTTTTGCAGGTGTACGGCGGGAGTGACGATCGAAGCCCACGGAACAGGTATACAGGTTTACTATTCAGTTTCCCTAAGGATCCACAAATTCCATCTATTTGCCCCCACACCAAATTTAGCGGCAACAGATTGGCGCCGTCTGTGGGAAACTAACAAATAGGAACCTCTCCTCTTCCCCGAAAACAGGTTTTCTCCAGCCATGCCACCTAGGAAAGTCAGATCAAGGGGGTCCAACCGAGGACCCAACCCTGATCAGTAGCAAGAAGTTCCCAACAATCCTGCTCAACAACAAGGGCAGCTTCCCCCTACGGCGGAAGACCCGCTCCAACAGAACCTTCCCCCTCCAGATCCAAAGGGTCCTAACCCTCAGAAACAACCCCTTCATCAAGAACAGGTCTCCATCCGCAACGCCTCCACTGACTCTATGGCCTCCCATCACACCCGAGCCTCTGGTCACCACAATGGAGCCCCTAACCGCCAGAAAGAGGATGATTTCCGCTGCCATCTGGAAGAAAAACGGGCCCGAGAGGGAGCCTCCCGCCAACACTATCCGGGCGAACGGTCTCCTCGCCACCGGTACCACAGGTCCCCCGTACGCAGAGGGAGGAAGGAGTCCCCCGATCATTACTGAAGAAGGCACTCTCCCGCAGGTCGGCAACAGCCCAGGAACAATGAGGCACCAATCACCCGTGCCGAGTTCCAGCAGTTCCAAGCGACCGTCCTGCAGGCTCTCAACCTTCGTCAAAATCCTAATGAGCCGAAGGTGCCATCCCCTCCTCCAGTCCGAAGCCCTCACCGACGGTCCCCATCTCCTCATCCTGCTCCTAGCAACTCCCGGCGTACCCCAAGTCCTCGCCGCTCCCGAAGTTACCATCGCCGCAGCCCTCGCTCTCCCTCATACGAAGACGAGTTTCGTGGCTCGGCAGATTACCGTCGGAGAGATGACACCATGAACCGCCGTCTTCATGAAGTAGAAAGACGCCTGGGTCAGATAAACCGAGAAGAAGAGCTCAGGGGGAGGACCCTACGTCCTAGCCGACCCCCTTTCTCCCGAACCATAGTGGATGCACCTGTCCCGTTCGGCTTCAAACCTCCCCAATTTGAGACTTACACCGGGGAAACCGATCCAGTTGATCACATTGAAAGTTTTAAGACCCTGATGCTCCTACATCAAGCTTCTGATGCCCTCCTCTGCAAAACCTTCCCCGCAACTCTCAAAGGACCAGCCCGAGAGTGGTATTCTCGTCTCGCCCCCTCCTCGATATTCTCCTTCGAACAGTTCGAAACCCTCTTCGTCACACATTTCGTAAGCAGCCGAAGGGCCGAGAAGACGAGCATCTCCCTATTGCACCTCCACCAGAAGAAGGGGGAAAAATTGAGAGACTACGTGAAGAGGTTCACGGCCGAGGCCAGATCCATAGCATCCCTCGACCAGTCGGTCGCTACGGTAGCATTTCAATCCAATGTCCTCAATTCCAACCTCCGCTCCTCCCTCGCCAAGAAACCACCACATGACTTTTCCGACCTTCTCCTTCGCACTGAAAAGTATATCCGGGCCGAAGAGGCCGAGCAACAACCCAACTGGGAGGGGTCTACCTCCGGGTTTAAGAGGAAGGGGACGGAAGAAGAGGGAGCCAAGAAGCTCCAGAAAGATAATGCTGGCCAGCGCCGACCTCCTCCTAGATTTGAGAAGTTCACTCCCCTCACCACTAACATCTCCGCCATCTTCATGGAAGTTGAAAAAGAAGGGATCCTGCCTCCAGCTCCGAGGATGAATACCCCCGCCAAAAGAAGAGATAAAGAGAAATGGTGCCGCTATCACCGGGACCATGGGCATGACACCAACGACTGCCGTGCGCTGAGAAATGAGATCGAAGCCCTTATCCAGAGGGGGCAGCTGGCGAAATTTGTAAAAAAGGACCGAGCAGAACTTCCACCCCAGCCTCGGGGGGCTAACAAGCGTCCGGAACGAGAAGAGACGCCAGGCTTTGAGGAAGAGCGAGTCCTCCACCTCATCCATGGGGGTCCAATGGGGGGCTCCTCGAACTCCTCTCGAAAAGCATTTATCAGGGAAGTCAACTCAGTCCGAACCACCCCTCCTCCCAAAGGCCTCGGAGTGCCCGTCACCTTCTCTGATGAAGATCTCGAGGGTGTCCGCACCCCTCATTGTGACGCACTCGTCATCAGTCTCCACATGGCCAATTTCAAAGTGGAGAGGATCTTAGTAGATAACGGCAGCTCCGTCAACATCCTCTTCCTCGACGCTTTTAAGGGCCTGAAGCTCTCCCGAGACAGACTCAAGCCTGCCGGCTACACGCTCCATGGGTTCACAGGAGTGCCGGTGACCATTGAAGGGGTGATTACCCTCGATGTCACAGCTGGAAAAACTCCTACTACCCGCACGGAGTCGATGGATTTCATGGTCGTAGATGTCCCAGCAGCCTACAATGTCATTTTGGGTCGGCCCGGTCTAGCCGCCCTTGAAGCCGTCCCTTCTGCCTATCATCTCAAAATGAAATTCCCCACTCGGGCCGGAGTAGGAGAAGTAAGGGGCAACCAGGAGCAGGCCCGCAAGTGTTATATGACCTCTACCCTCGGACCCGTCCTCTCTTTAGAAACATTGGAAATTCCCCAAGATGCCGCTCGGCCGACCTCCGAGCCGGCGGACGAGATGGAGGAGGTGCTCTTCTCGGAGCAAGAGCTGACCCACAAGTTCTTCGTGAGCAAGACCCTACCGTCCGCCTTATACTCAGATATCGTAAAATGCATCCGGAGCAATCAAGACCTCTTCGCATGGTCAGCTGCAGACATGCCCGGTATCTCCGAAGAACTCTTGGTCCACCGCCTGAGTGTTGATCCGGGGTCCAAACCGGTTCAGCAGAAGAGGCGCAAGTTCGCCCCCATGCGTCAGCTCGCTATAAAAGAGGAGGTGGACAAGCTGTTGAAGGCCCGATTCATACAGGAGATAAATTACCCTGAATGGCTGTCAAACGTAGTAATGGTGAAGAAGTCCAATGGGACGTGGAGAATTTGTATTGATTTCACCGACCTCAACAAGGCCTGCCCCAAAGATCCCTTCCCTCTGCCGAGCATCGACACTCTGATTGACGCAACCTCGGGACATGAGCTCCTCAGCTTCATGGACGCTTTCTCGGGTTACAATCAGATAAGAATGTTCCCCCCGGATATCCCAAAGACATCTTTTGTAACCGACCAAGGCCTTTATTGCTACAGAGTCATGCCATTCGGCCTAAAGAATGCAGGGGCGACATACCAACGCCTCGTCAACAAGGTTTTCCAGGCCCAGATCGGCCGGAACATGGAAGTGTACGTCGATGACATGCTTGTGAAAAGCATTCGAGGCGTTGATCATGTGGCTGACCTCCAAGAAGCATTTGACGTTTTGAGAAAGCATAATATGAGACTCAACCCGAACAAATGTGCGTTCGGCGTCTCGTCAGGGAAGTTCCTCGGCTTCATGGTTAGCCAACGAGAAATTGAAGCAAATCCGGAAAAGATCAAGGCCATATTGGACATGGCTCCTCCTAGAAATGTCAAGGAAGTTCAAAGGTTGACTGGTCGCCTAGCTGCCATAGGGCGCTTTCTGTCGAAGTCCGGGGAGAAGTGCCTCCCGTTCTTCAAAGCCCTCAGGGGGACTAAAGGATTTAAGTGGGGGCAGCAGCAACAAGACTCCTTCGACCAGCTTAAAGCTTACCTCGTCAATCCACCTCTTCTTAGCAAACCAATACCCGGCGAACCGCTCTACCTCTACCTGGCAGCTTCCGAACAGACGCTTAGTGCGGTCTTAGTCAGAGAAGAAGAAAGGGCTCAGAAGCCCATTTACTATGTCAGCAAAGTGCTCCGGGACGCCGAGCTCCGGTACCCGAAGATTGAGAAAATAGCCTATGCCCTGGTAATGGCCGCGAGAAAGCTTCGACCCTACTTTCAGTCCCATTTGGTGGTCGTCCTTACCGACCAGCCGCTGAAACAGGTCCTTCACAAGCCCGAGACGTCCGGTCGCCTTATGAAGTGGTCAATCGAGCTGAGCCAACATGATATAACATATCAGCCTCGGACCGCGATCAAGGCACAGGCACTGGCCGAATTCATAGTCGAAACCACCATCCCCGACTCCAGCCAAACAATGAAGGGACCACCCATCTGGTCGGTCTATGTCGACGGGTCTTCTTGTAACGAAGGAAGTGGGGCAGGGGTCATTCTGGCAGGCCCAGATGACTTCATCCTCCAATACTCCCTCCGTATAAACTTCAAAGCCTCGAACAACGAAGCCGAATACGAGGCGCTCATAGCCGGCCTTGGAATGGCCCGAAACGCAGGGGCACAATGCCTGCGGATCTTCAGCGACTCTCAGTTGGTCGTCAATCAGGTCCTCGGCGAATATGAAGCCCGCGATGACAGGATGGTTAAGTACTTGGCTAAAGTGAAAAGCCTCATGGCGCTGTTCGAGGAGGCCCTCATCCTTAGAATCCCCAGAGAAGAGAACGCTCAGGCCGACGCCCTATCCAAATTAGCCTCCTCTTCCCTTCAAGGCCTCGAACAAACTGTTCTAATAGAAGTTCTCCTAAAGCCGAGGATAGAGGATGATGCGCTCGACCCCGTTGAAACACTGCCAGTCCTCCTCGAAGACAATTGGATGAAGCCCCTCGTCGAGTTTCTAAGAGACGGACTCCTCCCCCATGATCCGAAGGAGGCACGAAGGATAAGAACCCGAGCCGAGCGTTATGTATTAATCAAAGGCATTCTGTATAAACGCTCCTTCACCCAGGTGGACGGTCGGCCCTACCTAAGGTGCCTCTCCCCCCGGCAAGCTGACTACGCCCTGCAAGAACTCCATGAGGGCATTGGCGGGGCTCATTCTGGCTCCAGAGCCCTAGCGCGCAAAGTGTTGAACTATGGGTATTATTGGCCCACTCTCCTACGGGACGCCGAACAACACATTCGGCAATGCAGCTCCTGCCAGAAATACTCCGACATCCGACGCCTCCCACAAGCACCACTCACCTCCCTATCAAGTCCGATCCCCTTCGCAATGTGGGGGATGGATTTACTAGGACCGTTTCCGCCAGCTCCCGGACAGCTAAAGTTTCTAGTTGTGGCAGTCGACTATTTCTCAAAATGGATAGAGGCCGAGCCCCTGGCAACAATCACCGAGCATAGGGTCGTCTAATTCTTCTGGAAAAATGTAATCTACCGATTCAGCGTTCCTCGGGTCATAGTTACAGATAACGGAACGCAGTTCGCTGGGGCTGCCTTCCGAGCCTTATGTGAGGACCTCGCCATACAACACCGCTTCTCCTCCGTCTCTCATCCCCAGTCAAATGGCCAGGCCGAGAATGCCAACCGACAGATCCTCTCCGGCATCAAGAAGAGACTAGACAAGTGCTCCAAGGGCTTGTGGGTCGATCAGCTGCCCAATGTGTTATGGAATTACCGCACCACGAAGCGAACCCCAACAGGCGAGAGTCCGTTTAATCTCACCTATGGGTCCGAGGCCCTCATTCCCCTAGAAGTTGGGATACCCTCTCCTCGTTTGATAGCCTTTGAAGAAGAGCAGAATGCCAGAGAGCTCAGAGCAAGCCTAGACTTGATAGACGAAATCCGAGAAAGAGCTGCTATACGGCAACAAAGTTACCGAAGAAGAATTGAGCTCGCCTACAACAAAAGGGTCCGCCCAACGGACCTCAAAGAAGGGGATCTGGTCCTCCGAAAATTGGCCATCTCGTTCCCCGGACAGAAAAACAAACTGGCCCCGAATTGGGAGGGACCATACAAAATCTCGAAAGTGATCCGCCCCGGTGCGTACAAGCTAGAAGACCTTGAAGGCAGAGAAATTCCCAGGACTTCGAATGCCGACCATCTTTTGAAATACCAAGAGAAGGCAACTATGCCTCTCTAAGTAACTCGAGATGTCGAACCATTCCCTTCCTGTTACTAGTAGTAATTTTTCCTTTATTTTTTCATTGTAATAACGGCTAGCAACTTTAGAAGCAGCCGATCATTGGATATTAATAAATAAAGTTTTTCATATTTTTTATACTGTCGCACCTCTCTGCCATTAATTCTTTAATCTCACAATGGTTCGGAGTCCAGCACTCTGCTCGACTCTTCTTCCTCGGCTCGTCCATAGGCGAGCCGGAAGTAGATCGCCGTTCGAAATTGCTCCTGCAGCCGTTGAATGGATCGGAGTCCAACACTTGGCTCGATTCTACTTCACAAGTTCGCTCCTAAGCGGACTAGAAGTAGCTCGCCATTCGGAATTGCTCCTGCATCCCTTAAACTAACCTCACGATGGTTCGGAGTCCAACACTCGGCTCGATTCTTCTTCCTCGGCTCGTCCATAGACGATCCGGAAGTAGATCGCCGTTCGAAATTGCTCCTGCAGCCGTTGGATGGATCGGAGTCCAACACTTGGCTCGATTCTACTTCGCAAGTTCGCTCCTAAGCGGACTAGAAGTAGCTCGCCATTCGGAATTGCTCCTGCATCCCTTAAACTAACCTCACGATGGTTCGGAGTCCAGCACTCGGCTCGACTCTTCTTCCTCGGCTCGTCCATAGGCGAGCCGGAAGTAGATCGCCGTTCGAAATTGCTCCTGCAGCCGTTGAATGGATCGGAGTCCAACACTTGGCTCGATTCTACTTCACAAGTTCGCTCCTAAGCGGACTAGAAGTAGCTCGCCATTCGGAACTGCTCCCACATCCCTTAGACTGATCTAACGATCGGATCCCTTTCATGGCTCGACCCTATCTCAACCGGCTCGTCCTCAAAACGGGCCGGAGTTAGATGGCCATCCCAAACTGCCCCGCGGCTGCCGAGCCGAGCGGACGAGGTACCGACCCTCGTATATGGCAAAAAAACCTCCCGAGACGAAACCACCGTCAGATTATCTCAGAAAGTGTGCTAGGGCGTGATGAGCGGATCTTATTCAGCCACGTGTCCACAAAACGACAAGATAGTGTTTTCTTGGAAACTGGACCCGTCTCAAGATTCGTGCAAACATCAGACGACCCTGATCGCTTCACTTCGCTCGGCAGAAGTCACCCCGGACTTCAAGCTACGATCAGGCCACATGGGCACAGTTGAGAAACAACCGCGCCTTAGCAGCCGAACCGAGCCGCACCTGAAGGGACCGAACAAGGTTCAGAAGCACAGCAAAAGAGAAAGTCCCGAGGCCAAGGTGTTCGGCGATGCGAACACCTGCCTCAAGGTTCATTTCGGGCCTACTCTAGTTAGCGCGACTAGAGCACAGATAAGAAGACAACAGAGAACAGTTCGGATAAAACAACTCCAATTCTATTAATAACTTGGACAAAGTTACAAAGCGGACAACAACAAAAGCTCGCAAATGGGTTACAACGACAAGACACGACCCGTCTACTACCTCCGAGGAAGAGGTATGCTCCGGTTCAGTGACACTTTAGGTCGGCGCTTCTTGACCTCTGAGCTCAAATCCAGTCCAACGAACCGAGACGCTTCCTCGCCGCTGACCCTAACAGTTGCTCCAACCGAAGCACCGCTTGAAGACACTGCCACACCGCTTTGGGCGTCGGCGGCTGACCTGCCTACGATAGGAGTCCGGCTCGCCGCTTGATAGAACGTAATCCCTCGCTCGATCTCTTCGCGAGTGCACGAGGTGTTCCGGACGTTAGCCCTCACCGGCTGAGGCTTGAGCCGAGCAACTTCTTCCTCCAGTTCGACGATCCGATCCTTCAATGTGTCGTCCTTTACTATCACCTTAAACTGGGGAAGTTTTGCCGAACCGGGGTACTCGGCGCTGTCGGATATAACGCGGCGCAAATGGGTCACTTCGATACTCTTGTCGACCGTCACCCTCTGCAGCTCTTCCACCTTCTTCACTAAGCCATCTCGTTCGGCCGAAACTCGTGCCAGTTCCTCTTCCTTAGCAGATAGCTCGGCCTCGACTATCCGTAGGTGGTGCAGCTCGACCAAAGCCTCGCTATGCCTAATCTCTAAGTTGTGAAGTATCCTCCTCGTCAAGTGAACCTCACCCTCGAGACGATCCTCCCGAGATCGCTTGAACAACTCGGCTCGACGCTGTTCAGCCGAGGTGTTATGAGTCTGCTCAGCAATCTGAAATAAGAAAGAGATAGCATTGAAATACCACACTACCAAGCCCAACACTTAGACAAATTTCGGAGTCAAAATACTACACTACCGAACCAAACACTTTGACAAATTTCAGAGTCAAAATACTTTTCATTCATTAAAAAGCGGTGGCCAGTCCGCAAAAGGCGTTACAATGTTCGGAAGAAAAAACAACAAAAACTACAAAAAGCTTAACGTGGGGATCAGGGGTCCACCTTCTTCGTCGCGTCGACCACGGGCGCATCGACGGATGGCCCCTCGATCCGCCCCTCGACCCGGCCGTCCGCCGCAGGCTCTTCGGCCTCTTCCTCCTCGTCGTCCCCTTCGGCCTCGTCGTCCTCGCCCTCCCCCTCACCGCCTGAAGGCGACCCTGGCCATAGGCGATAGCCGACCCGCTCGAAGCCAGGGATCCGTTCTTGCACATGGTCGAGCGCCGTTTGATAAGACCGCTCCATGTTCTCGGCCATGTGCTTCTTCGCCTCGGCCTCGACCTCCTTCTCCACCTCAGCCCTGATCTTCGTCGCCAGGGCCTTCTTCTCCGCCTTCTCTTTGGCCAAGGACTTCGTCGCCGCAGCCAGCTCCTCGACAGCCTTGGCAGCCTTGGCAGACTCCGCCTCGAGGCTCCCCTTGACTTTCTCCAGGTCGGCAACAAGGTCGGCCACCCGGACTTCCAAGGCATCGGCTCTCCTCTGCTCGGCCTCGAGTTCCTTGACCGCCCGGACCTTCGCCAACCTGTCTTTGTCGCTCGCCGCCCTCAATTCCTTCTCCTGCTCGGCGAATGTCTCGAGGAGATGGCCGAAGTGACAGGTAGCCTGCGAAGACTAACGGTGAGCGCGCTAAACAAACCGGGCAGTAAACTTGGAAAAAAACTTAGCAAGAAGAAACTTACCGAGACGAGAGACCGAGCCACCTCGTAGGTGTCGTCACCCACCGTCCCCGCCTTTAGCGCGGCTCGATCCTTCGGGGTCGCCAAGTGCTTGACGACCTGCACTGACATTTACGAATTGCCGAGGAACCCGTCATGGTTCTTCACTCGCCAATTCGGCACGAACAGCTGCTTATGCTGCTCGGTCAGAATCTCCTCGGCATCCCTGGTCAGCGGCGGTGCCTCGATCGACAGCGCCGCGTTCACATCGAAGGCCCCCTCAATCACGCCAGGGGCCACAGGAGACGAGGGCTCCTCAACAACAACAACCTCCGAGGGCGCGTCAACAGTCGGAGGGGGCGGGGTGATGGTCGAGGTGACAGTGGGTGGCGGAGTCGACGAGGCAGTCGCGGCGGCCCTCTTCCTCTTTCTCCCCCCGGCCAACTTCGACCTGTCGGCCATCATGGAGTTGAAGTCGATCTTCATTGATTCTGCGCTGAGCCACAAAGAAAAAAAAAGAGAGACGAGTTAGCGAGTCGAACTAAAAACTTGTAAGAAAAATGAAAACAAATGAGATGTCAGGAGCATACTCGGGTCGATGGGGCTTAGGCCGGACCCGAACAACACCTCCTCCGTCAAATCCCTCCAACTCAACAGCGGAAGGGCCATTATCCTCCTCGCCACCTCCTCCTCGGCCTCGAGCAGTACAGGGTCGGCTCGAGCAAATTTCGGCACCTCCACTTTCCACCGGCTCGGAATGTGCCGAATCGCTTCACTCCTGACTATAAAATACTTCTCCTTCCAACCCTTAATTGAGTCAGGGTTCTCTACAATCTTAACTCCCTTCCTCGGCCCCAAATAGTACCGATACTCCGTCTTGTGCTGCCTGTTTATCCGATACATGCCTCGGAAGACTGTTAAGTCTGGCTCTACCTCGGCTCTGTGGCACTGAAGCAAAAAGGCGTTCACGTGGCGCCACGTGTTCGGCATGAATTGAGTCGGGGCAAGGCAGAACCAGCCGAGGATCTCAAGAATGAAGGGGTGCAGCGGGAAACGTAGCCCGGCATTCAAGGAGTCGACGTCGAACATACACATATCCGACGACGGCAACTTGGAGTTCGCTCGTATCCCGGGACCAGGGAGGATCAGCTTGTACTCCGGAGGGATGGCGAAGGCCGTCCTAACCCGAAGTAGGTCCTTCTCGGCCAACAACGAGATGAGCTCGTCGGCTTCGGTGGGAAGGGCCGGGTTAGGTTCCTCGACGATCTTAGACTTCCCATAGATCGCCTTCTCCAGCAGGTCACCCTTGTACTGCCTGACCCCCGAATGTCCGGACAGGACAGAAGGATATCGTCCCATCTCGGGGGCTTGCTTCGGATTCTCCACAATCACCGCTACCACAGGAGATTGAGACTCCACCCTCCTCTTCTTCTTCTCCCGCCTCGTCTCGGCTACAGACGGTTCGGCAACCTGTTTTCCGAATCTCCGACCTCCTCCTCTCCTCGGCACCATCATCGTCCGAGGACGAGGCCCCACTCCCCGAGTTCACTCGAGACATCTCTAGAAAAATTATTTAGACTAAGTGAACTGACCTTTTGAAGTGACGTTCACGGTCGGAGTGCTCTCGCCGGAAATCGCCTGGCCCACGCGACAGCTAACGGCAACGCCTTGGAAAGAAAATCGCCACTAGCAGAGAACTTAGAGATCGAAAGTAAAAACTGGAGAGTAAAAAGTAAGAAATGAGTTTGAGAGTGAGGGGGAGAGCTTATAACCCCTAACAAGTTGGGCCTCCTTGGGAAACGCAAAAAGCCCACTAAGAAGCCAAAGCGACAAGCGGAAGAGTTACGAAGTCACGGGAAGCAAGAAACTCTTCAAAATACTAAGTCAACGACTCGGCCACCGGTCTGCCGAACTACTACGCTCCTACATAGCTCGGCTGAGCAACCGAACTACTACGCTCCTTCAACACACCCAACTCAGCACCTCGGCCAAACAGCCCTGATGCGCCGAGCCGAGGTACCAGGGTACCGACCCTCGTATATGGCAAAAAAATCGTCCCGAGGCGAAGTCACTGTCGGATCTCTTCAAAATTTGCGATAGAATCTGATGGACGGTTCAGATCGTGCCACGCCCATAAAATGACAAGATAACGTTTTCTCGTGATCTGAACCCCATCCTCGTGATGCGCGCCATGATGAACGGCCCAGATCTGGCCACGCGTATCTTCCGAGATGCCTGCCACTGGCTCGCCCAACCGAGCTACCGAACAGCTCAGCCGAGCAGCCGAGCTACTGGGCACGGAGGAGTGGAACCCTCAAGAGATATTTCCTTCAACACATCCAACTCAGCACCTCGGCCAAACAGCCCTGATGCGCCGAGCTGAGGTACCGGGGTACCGACCCTCGTATATGGCAAAAAATCGTCCCGAGGCGAAGTCACCGTCGGATCTCTAATGGACGGTTCAGATCGTGCCACGCCCACAAAACGACAAGATAACGTTTTCTCGTGATCTGAACCCCATCCTCGTGATGCGCGCCATGATGAACGGCCCAGATCCGGCCACGCGTATCTTCCGAGACGCCTGCCACCGGCTCGCCCAGCCGAGCTACCGAATAGCTCAGCCGAGCAGCCGAGCTACTGGGCACGGAGGAGTGGAACCCTCAAGAGATATTTCCTTCAACACATCCAACTCAGCACCTCGGCCAAACAGCCCTGATGCGCCGAGCCGAGGTACCGGGGTACCGACCCTCGTATATGGCAAAAAATCGTCCCGAGGCAAAGTCACCGTCGGATCTCTTCAAAATTCGCGACAGAATCTGATGGACGGTTCAGATCGTGCCATGCCCACAAAACGACAAGATAACGTTTTCTCGTGATCTGAACCCCATCCTCGTGATGCGCGCCATGATGAACGGCCCAGATCCTGCCACGCGTATCTTCCGAGACGCCTGCCACCGGCTCGCCCAGCCGAGCTACCGAACTGCTCAGCCGAGCAGCCGAGCTACTGGGCACAGAGGGGTGGAACCCTCAAGAGATACTTCCTTCAAAACATCCAACTCAGCACCTCGGCCAAATAGCCCTGACGCACCGAGCCGAGGTGCCGGGGTACCGACCCTCGTATATGGCAAAAAATCGTCCCGAGGCGAAGTCACCGTCGGATCTCTTCAAAATTCGCGACAGAATCTGATGGACGGTTCAGATCGTGCCACGCCCACAAAACGACAAGATAACATTTTCTCGTGATCTGAACCTCATCCTCGTGATGCGCGCCATGATGAACGGCCCAGATCCGGCCGTTTTATGGAGATCCGTGCTGAAATAGACAGCTCAGATGATGCCACGTACCTCGGAATCATCGAGCCGAGGCACTGACCATCCGAGCCGAGGCACTGGTCCTCGAGATACCAAGCCGAGCCGAGGCACAGACCCTCCGAGCCGGGGTGTCGGGGTACCGACCCTCGTATATGGCAAAAAATCGCTCCGACGCGTATCAGCCGTTGGATCTTGTGAAAAAGCGCGCTCGTCATGATGGACGGCCCAGATTTGGCCACGTCCACTAAACGACAAGATAGCGTTTTATGGAGATCCGTGCTGAAACAGACGGCTCAGATGATGCCACGTACCTCGGAACCATCCGAGCCGAGGCACTGGTCCTCGAGACACCAAGCCGAGCTGAAGTACCGAGGTACTGACCCTCGTATGCGGCGGAAAGACTTGCCGAGGAGCAGAAACCGTCTGATCTCTCCGAAAATCGTGCTCCGCCCTGATCGAGGGCTCTGATGACGCCACGCCATAAATAAATATTAAAAAATCGGTTTTTATTTATTTAAATCATTTTATTTATCTAAAAATCGCGAAAAATTACTAAAAATTCGGAAAAATTAGCTAAAAATTCCAGGAAATAATTAAAAATTCGGGGGATATTTCCAAGCCTCCGAACGAACAATTATTGCCTAGAAAGCACGGCTAAAGCCCCCGAACGACTAGCTGACGCATCGCGAAATTAGATAAATAGCCTGAAAAAATAGATAAAAACTTGATATACCATATGGCTTCAAGAAAGAAGAAGAAATTGCCTTACCACCCACTTCGAGATTCCCAAAAACACCCATTCGGACTTCGATACAACTCCATTAGCCACTAAAATAGTCGAACTACTCCTCAAAGACTAATTGACCTCAGCCTTTAGGAGTGGGGGGCTCGTGATATGGCTAAAAATAGGGGTTTAATCAAGGCCGTCCAAATGGGGCACAAATCCCGAGGTTCGGGGGTGAAACGGTAATTTTACCTACAAAACAGGTCTGAAGCGGGTACTGGGTCTCCTTTTCGCAGATCCAGTAACCCGCGAACGGATCCACCACAACCAGGTGCGGGTTTCAACCCACAACAAACCCGGTCCGGCAGGATAGAATTAGGGTTTCTGATTAATATTAATCAACGGCCCTGATTCATATCTATCCTTTCACCGGGGATTAGGGATTACATTCCTTATCTGAATACACAGGAATTACAGCCTAATCTGTTCCCTGAGACGCCTATAAATACCCCCCACCCATCTCCATTAAGAGGTAATCAATCTTTCACCAGTTTTTACGCTCTCTCATAGTCTTTCAGATTACTGACTTGAGCGTCGGAGGGTGCGTCGCCGGGAACAACCCCGGTGTCTCGTACTTTTTGCAGGTGTACGGCGGGAGTGACGATCGAAGCCCACAGAACAGGTATACAGGTTTACTATTCAGTTTTCCTAAGGATCCACAAATTCTATCTGTTTGCCCCCACACCAAATTTAGCGACAACAGTATCAAAATATTTTTTTTATTAAAAAAAACCTCAACGGACGCAAGAAGATATTGCGTCCGAGGTTATTATTATTTTTTAAAAATTGGCACGGACGAGATCAAATCTAGTCCCAGGTATAAAAAAAATAAAATCTCAACGGACACAATAAGATCTTGCGTCCGAGGAAATTTTTTTATTTTTTAATAAAAAACAGCATGGACAGTAAATAATCTACCGTCCAACAAATTTTTTTTATAATTTTTTCTGGGACGAGACTTCTTTTGTCTTCCGACATGGGTGGGGTTAAATTTCACATCGGATACGAAAGGAAGTTTCATCCAAGAGTGTTTTTTTTAAAAAAAAATGGTTGGGACGAGAAATCATCTAGTGTCCAACTCATTTGTTTTTTTTTTTGCACTTCCTATACTACCCTTCATAGTTTATCTCCATTGGAAACTCTATATATTGACATAATTTTTACAACCTTCATACAAACTCATCTCTCACTTATCTCTGACTTCGCTCCTCATTCCCAAAATTTTGTTTTTATAATTCCATCTTCTCAATTCCTTCTCCGATATATAAATCAAAAAACGTAATGTCGATATGAAGATTTATTGGTAGGATCAAATCAAAGAATCAAGACGGTACAAATCATGACAAGAGAATAAAAGAACCCGAATCAGATACTCTAGATGTGAATCTCAGTGATCCAACAATGTGGAAATGGGCTGTCAACGATTGCCCTCATATTTGTAAGCATATTACTGAGCACTATTCTGTTGGTTTTTGTAACTTTAAAGGAAATTGGAATGGTCCAATTAAAGCATACATGGTGTGTTCTCATTCCCAACTAGCGAAGCAACTAATTGATAGTGAGGGTGGCACTGTTTTTTACAATTGATACCGAAAAGTCATATCATCGGCTAGTCAAGGCCTTAGTTGAGAGCTGGTGGAATACGACCCACACATTTCACTTGCCGTGCAGCGAGTTGAGATTCACCCCATTGGATTGGGCAATGCTAACGGGAATATCCATCGGAGTCGGTGAAAAGTCTCCGTGCAACGATGAAGACTACCCTTTCGAGGTAGTGAAGACCCGCTTCTTTCCTGAAATAACTAAATCTGATTGGAAATCTCAGGGAATACGTTGTTCGTTACTGAAGAAATATTTTCATAGCAGTATAATCGAGAAAGCAAAAGTGGATAATACTGTAGCTATGACAGTTGCACGAGCATTCTTTATGTTCTTCTTTGGGGAGTTTTATTTCTCTAATTCTGCTTCAGTTGTAAGATGTGGTTGACTTGCAACACTTGAAGATCTTACTAAAGTGGTCACATAAGATTGGGGTAGTCCCACACCGGCATTGTTGTATATGTCTCTCGATTCATGTTGCAGAAATAAAGTTAAGGCTTTTTTAACGGCACATGGCAAATACTAGAGGTAACATTTAATTTAATAGTTATTTAATGATATAATAAATACAGTTTCTATACCCGCCAATTGAAACTAATTACACTAGTACTTCTTCTCATTATTGTGCTTATGAATACACATGTATGTGTTTCAATAAGAGCATCACCGGAAAATCCCGCATATGAGGTTACCAGCCGATGAAAAACGGCCCAAAATTGCTTGTTGGAATTGCAGCGAATTGGAGATGAGAAGAACGGATCAAGTTAGATACAATATATCTATTGCCAAATTTCAATTGGAGATGCGTACATCGACAACTATTATATGGCGAGCCTATTTAGGATCGGCATATGAGGGAGAGCATGTATTGTCCTGGCGAACATAATATCGCGGCATCAAGTTATCTTCCAATTTTGCGAGCAGGTGACGATCCATATATTGGTGTAAATTTAAATTTTATGATCATATTAATTTAGAAAATTGAATATATTATGAAGTAAATATATGTGATACAGGGTATATAGTATCTCGGTGAGCGTTGTTATCGCCAACTAACTGGGATTATTGCTATCACAAGATATCCACCAACTATTATGTCTCAAATACCCCCATAAGATGTTAGTCCCCCAAGTGACGCTACTCAGATGGTCCACCCTGTACAACAACGTATATACGATTAATACTGGGCTATGGTATCAATATATGCTATTATGAAAACACTCTTGCATGCTGCAAATATCGATTTCATTGGAACAACGAGTATTAGTGATCCTATTGCTCAATAACATTTTCATCTCCCCTATATTGGGCGCCGACCGAGTATACAACACAAACCTCCCTTGAAAGGCCTGTCAAGTACGACGAGTGTGTAGTGGAATTGCCACTTTTTTGCGGTGGTACAGTTACGACAAGTTTTCCACGTGAATCTTTCAAGTTTGAGCCTCGAGGCACACACTATCTTATGTGAGTACATAAAATATTTACTTATTTTTACAATAATTTATTGGAAAAATGTATCACTGTATCTGCTATTGAAAACTAATTGTTACAGGAGGAATTATATTGATGCCGTCAAGAATCTTCAAATACTGAGGCTCAGCTACGACGTATTATTCTGTTAGAAACAATGTTGAAAGATTCTATTCCCACTTAAGCTATGTCTCGTAGAAGATCTGACATTCATTTTTTGGAATATCGAGATGCAATAATGATCTAAACATACTTAACCGTTCTCCATTATTCAATAACATTATTGATGGTTGTGTTGACTCTTAGTTTGGTGTGCACAAAACGTGTCTAAAAATACTAATAAGTTTAAGTTGAGTTGTTCAGATTTTCAAGATCAAATAATATCAATAATAGATTCAAGAGAGATTCAAGAATAGGCAAAGAAGAAAAGTAATAAAGAAAGATTGCATGATCAAGCAAAAAAAGGAGTTATTCAAAAGGAGCACATGTTGATTAGTGCCCAAAAAAGCTATCAAGACCAGTTGTTGTCATTCTATATTTGTGAGATTTTATTTGTATATGATTGATTGATGATTGATTAGTATATGATAAGAATATAAAGTGGATTTGTCATAAACAGCACGATTGCAGTCGACCGCACTTCATGTTGGTCGACCGCACCACAGTCGACTGCCATTATAGCAATATAATAAAACAGTCGACCATTCATCTTTCGACTTTTCGATTAAAGATGAACGATCGACTGTCCTTTTATTGCGGTCGACCGTAACTTGCGCTGTTCATTTCTTTTGGAATGTATCGTTTCTATTTTTGATAGATACACTTCCTAGTCTATATATTTGGACGAACTCATCGTGTATTCCTCACCTATTACTTTGAGAAAAATCTTCTGAACTAATCAATTCAACAATCAATCCGAGTGTGTGTGATAATTCTTTATTTTCTTCAGTTAGGATCATTAAAGATCTTGAGTTTTTTCTTTTCTTCCACTTCGGTGAGATTGACGGGACTTGTGTTAGAAGTCCTGTGGGTGTAATAGGTCTCTTGACCTGAACTCGAGAATCACTGTACAAGGGTTTGAGTATAGTGGATGCTTGTTGCGGAGAATTGCTACAAGTAGGTGGTGTGGACATAGACCTGGGGGTCGAACCACGTTATATCGCTACGTCACTTGTGCTTGCTGTGTTTGCATCTCTTATCTCTTCTCATTTACTTTTGCAACTCAATTTTAATTTTCCTTCAATTTTTAATTTCGCACAATCACCCTATTCACCCCCCAGGGTGATTTATAGTGGTACCAGAGCGAGGTGCTTATCAAAAAACTTAAAAGCTTAAACAAAAGGTCCAATGGCCAAAATCTCTCCTCCCGAAAACTTGTACTCATCGAAGCAATTCGTCTCCAATGGGACAAGTCTTACACGCTCACCATATTTTGACGGAAAATGCTACGATGTTTGGAAAGTTCGTATGTCTCATTTCTTATAGATGCTTGGAGAGGAAGTATGGAATGTGTGCATAAACAAAACAGATATTCCAGTTAGCGATGGAAAGACGACATTTTCAAAAGCAGAGTTGGCATTAAAAACCGCAAATTCCAAAGCTATGACGGCTCTTTATGCAGGGTTGAACAATGAGGAATTAATGCGATGTGGGCGGAATTGTAAGACAGCATACGAGATTTGGAACAACATGCTGATACAGCATGAGGGAACTGCTTCTGAGGTAAAAGCTAAAGTAAATTTATGTTTTTATAAGTTTGATGTTTTCGTATGTTGCTAGGAAAAAATGTAGATCAAATGCCTGCCTGTTTCGATATCATTGCACATGAGCTTGAGAGCTTAGGTAAGAGGTTGGATGATGACCGAAAGGTCGGAAAACTCATAAGCCGTCTCACGCGCAAGTGGGATGTAAAAGCTGCTGCAATGAGGGAGACCCTTAAGGAAAAAAGATTCGATTACTACACCTTCCAAGGAAAGCTGAAGACATACGAGATGGAGATGACAGAAACCAAAAGATACAGGCAGGACATCTGGAATGAACAAAAAAATGGAAGAGAGAACCATCCCCCTGAAAGCAGAGAAATCTCGACCATCAAAAGCATATTCAGATCATGAGGATTCAGAAGAAGACATCGCTTTATTGACTAAGCAATTTCGTAAGTATCTTAAACATGAAAAATATGGCAGGTATCAAGGAAAAAGATAAAAGGACAAAGATGATGTATGCTATAAGTGCAAGAAGACTGGATACATCCGTGCAAATATTTATGTCTCACAAGATAGGAATAGGGACTACTACCACTCAAATTCGGGATTAAAAAGAAGGCATTGAAGGAAACATGGCTATACTCAGACTCAAGTGAGGATGAGTAAGGTCATAACGATGTTGGCTTTATGGCTCTTGGGAATGGTGAGGCGCAATCACCATCTCAAGAAGAGGTAATTGAAGAACCCACTTATGATGAGCTGGTAGATATGTGTAATGGATTAAAAGATTATGCTAAGAAATTGAGTCGTGAACTAAAGGCAATATAAACAAATTCTGAATGAAGCACATGACTCTTGTATTGCTAAAAATCAAAAACTGAAAAATAAAAATGCTTTGATCTAGAAAAAATTCAAGTCATTTATAAAAGATCATGATGTATTGCTGGAGGAAAATGAACTTTTAAAATAAAAAATTCAAGAATCCTTAGCAACATATGATGAACACTTAAGAGAAATTCATGAGAAACCTATTTATATTGCTAAGCTCATTGACGAGTTAAAAGAATGTAAAAGAAAATTTGATGAGGTAGTGGAAGGTTGTAACGAAGCTCTTGAGCAAAATAGAATACTTGATGCTACACTAGATACTCTTCGTTGGAACACAAAAGACGATGAGATGACTAGGAAAAGACTTTGTAAAAGGGTAACTGAGCTCGAGAAAATTGTTGAAAAATATGAAGGGCCCAGTTAACTTATTACTAAAATTTCAAGATCCTATCATGATAATCGTGGGCTTGGTTATGAAGATCTAATACACCATCAAAAATCTAAATCATCATGTCATACACGCTTGCATATTCATCAACATAATTACAAACCAAATCCAAATTATGCAAGTGTGCATGACCAAAGGCATAATCGTATCACATGTCATTACTGTTGTAGACTATGGCATATTTCTTACGACTGTTCATTAAAAAGGAATACTAACTTTGTCTAGGTAAGAAAGAATGGAAATGCAGGTTCAAAACCCACTTGGACACCTACAAAACTCAATGTAGGTGGTTCGACGCTCTCAACTTAGAAGATTGCATGCACCTTGATAGAAGATGTTCGATAGGCACAACAAGTTATACTAGCAAAACCTGCATCTCTATCAAGGAAAAAGGAGGACCTTGGCTCTTCAGATAAGTATAACACCGGGTAAAATCTACACCTGCTTAAATCTATATCAAGATTATGTACCGCCAAAATAAAGTGTCTAGAGCATCTGTTATTTATCTAATACATGTAATAGGTGAATTTTACAACATATAAATATGTCATAACCTGATCTGAGGAAAATCATATTATCGGTCGACCGACCGGTCGACTGTGTTATACATTAGTTCTTAATCAGTCGAAAATGGGCCGGTCGAACGTGCGGTCGACCGTCCACCCCTTTGTCTAAAACCTTTCCATCAAGACTCCTTCTTTCGTGAGATGTGGTCGATCACATATGTGAACCGGTCGACCGACCCGCACGGATGTCTTGGTTTTTCTCCTTCCTGCATAAATATCCCTTCATCCCTTTCCTCTCAAATCACACGAAAAACCCTAGACCCCATACACAAACCCATCAAATAAACTTCACATCTGTTACTATTCTCATCAAATTTCTTGAGTGCTTTCTCCTTCTTTGACTTATGGCTTCCTCCTCTCACAAATCGAAGGGCAAGAAAGCCATTGCTTCAAAATCCATCACCAGAGAGAGGGTATTGTTTTTCGAAACTCAAATTGCGCTAATTTTTATTTCTTTACTGTTTGGAATGCCCCCGTCGTTGCCAATCGGGAAATTAACTTAACATCCTTAGGGGTCAGTTTTCTGTTATGGTTAGGATTCTTAGGGATTTTGAGAGGGAAAACTATCTTTCTACACCTAGCACTCACTCTGAGTCATTGACTCGCCAATTCTATGCCAATCTTGAAGGTCTTCAAGATGATGATCTCACTCTCTCTATCATTCTTGGGAGAAGAGTTAAAGTTACTCCCGAATATCTCCGTAAGAAGTTTGAATTTCCCGAAGGGGGATTTGACGTGTATCATCTAGATTTCAAAACCCTCGATTATAAACCTGGCCACAATAAAGATACCGTCAAATCCATGATTGTTCAACCTGAGTTTTCTCACCTTCCTCGTTCCACTCCCACAAATTTTACTGATTCAGCCCGTGTTTTAAACAAAATTGTCAATGCCAATATTTGGCCCAAAAAGAATGACAGGTCTGAAATTCCGGTTGATTGATCATTTATCATATTTCTTATTCTTGGTGAATATAAATTTGATCTTGCCACTTTTATCATTCTCACAATGAATTATGCAAGTTCTACAAGTCGGGGCCTTCCTTTCAGTTCCCTCATCTACAATCTTGCCATTGACTTTCGTATCGATGTTGGAAATTTTCTCTTAAGCAAAAATCTTATGCCCATCCTTCCTCAACAAATGGGCATCGATGTACTGTTTACTCAGCGGGCGCATCGTCGTCAAGCACAACAACAAGAGCACCAAGCCGATCAGCCCCCACAAGCCTCTTCCTCCTATTGTCGCAAGAACACCGCCTCCTGTTCCTCATCTTCATTTGCAGGGCCGGCCCAACACTTATTGAGCCCTAAAGCGAACTCCGAAATGAGGCTATTTAAAATCTTATAATAATATTTTGTTAAAATTAATATATTTTATTTAAATGTTATCTTTCGGGCTTTTCAGTATATGAGGAGGCCTTTATTGTTGAGATATATATATATATATATATATATATATATATATATATATTTATTTATTTATTTATTTATTTATTTATTTATTTATTTTTTTGAGGCCTAAAGCCCTAGCTTTGGTTGCTTTACCCTTGGGCCGGCCCTGTTCATTTGTGACTCATGAGCAGTTTGCTGCTCATCAAATGCAAGTGTATGGCTATTATGTAAACACGATTGAGTACTTGCAAGGTAAAGAAGATTAGGAAATTCTTCCTCTGCCAAATGATGAAGAAATTAATGAGGAAGATGACGAAGACAATGACGACGACGAAGATGATGGAGGAGATAATGAAGAGTAGATTGTAATAGCTAGATGTAAAATGGCCAAATAGTTGCATAAATGCCTTTTAATGATATGTAAACTCTTGTAATATGCTATGAAGGAATGACTTCATCTCACATATTTGGTTGATTATCTGCTTTACCATTCTGTATCTGTATTTTGATCAACTGTGCGGTCGACCGGTCACACATCTGGACTCTCGAACACAAGTCTTCGCTAAGAAACAGTCTGCTTTCAAAAAGGGTTTGCTTTTTGTTTCTGCGGTCGACCAAACGGTTCGCTCTCTGTTTTTCGTTTTTCATCAGATTTGTGTTTTACAGGATGTGCTGTCAACCGGTTCGCTCTCGGGTTGGTTCCTTGTTTTCTGCGCTAAATTGATTTTTGCGGCTGACCTTGCGGTCGACCGACTCCTTCCCTGGTTGCTCGTTTTTAATGTTTACTATGAGTTTGGTTTCTTTTGAATCTTCTCCTTTTGAAACTTCTTCTTTTGTTCTTTGCCACATGTTTGTATTGGGAAAGTCTCAAATCTATGATATTATGAAGAGCTTTCATTATATATCAAAGAGTCTTGCAATCAACGGTGTCATGTAAGAAGCTTTTCCTTACGTTCTTTCAAAAATATTCTATTCCCCAACTTAATCTCCTGTTTTGCTTACAGTATGGTACTTTATTTTACAATGGATTTAGGGGAAGTATGTTATACATTTAACTTATGCTATTTTTTGCCCCCTCTTGGTGTGTTCCAAAAGGGGGAGAATTATTTATAAATGTTTTAAACTAAAAATTACTGAAAATAAATGTGAAAATAAATGTGTTTTTCTATGAAACTCTGTATATCAGGAAGTATTGAATTAAGGAGGAGTATTTACAAATCTCTCTTAAATGCTCTTTATCTATGAAAATCTGTGTTACATGAAATATTGTATTAAGGGGGAGTATTTTTATGAATCTCTTTTAAATGCTCTTTATCTATGAAAATTTGTGTTACAGGAAGTATTGAATTAAGGGGGAGTATTTTTATGCCATGTTGTTTTTTTTTTCATTTTCAACATTCAAAGGCATGTTTTGTTCACACCAAAAGAAGGAGATTGTTGACTATTAGTTTGGTGTGCACAAAACGTGTCTAAAAATACTAATAAATTTAAGTTGAGTTGTTCAGATTTTCAGGAGCAAATAATATCAATAAGAGATTGAAGAGAGATTCAAGAATAGGCAAAGAAGGAAAGTAATAAAGAAAGATTGCAAGATCAAGCAAAAAAGGAGTTATTCAAAAAGAGCACATGTTGATTAGTGCCCAAGAAAGCTATAAAGACCAGTTATTGTCATTCCATATTTGTGAGATTTTATCTGTGTTTGATTGATTGATGATTGATTAGTATATGGTAAGAATATAAAGTGGATTCGTCATGAACATCACGATTGCGGTCGACAGCACCACAGTCGACTGCACATTATAGCAATATAATGAAACAGTCGACCATTCATCTTTCGACTTTTCAATTAAAGATGAACGGTCGACTGTCCTTTTATTACGATCAACCGTAACTTGCGATGTTCATTTCTTTTGGAATGTATCGTTTCTATTTTTAATAGATACACTTCCTAGTCTATATATTTGGACGAACTCACTGTGTATTCCTCACCTATTACTTTGAGAAAAATCTTCTCAACTAATCAATTCAACAATCAATCCGAGTGTGTATGATAATTCTTTATTTTCTTCAGTCAGGATCATTAAAGATCTTGAGTTTTTCTTTTCTTCCACTTCGGTGAGATTGAAGGGACTTGTGTTAGAAGTCCTGTGGGTGTAATAGGTCTTTCGACCTGAATCCGTAAATATTGTACAAGGATTTGAGTACAGTGGAACGCTTGTGGCGGAGAATTGCTACAAGTAGGTGGTGTGGACGTAAACCTGGGGGTCGAACCACGTTATATCGCTACGTCACTTGTGCTTGCTGTGTTTGCATCTCTTATCTCTTCTTATTTACTTCCGCAACTCAATTTTAATTTTTCTTTATTTTTTTAATTCCGCACAATCACCTTATTCACCCCCCCTAGTGTAACACCTCGAATTTTAAAATACCGAAAATACCTGTTTAATATCTTTTGAGCTATATTTTATTTTAAATAATGATATTGGTGTTGATATTTGAGTTGTGTCAGTATTATTGATATATTAGGTTTGCCCGTTAGACACGTGCCTACGGCACGTCTTTGGAACGGTGCACCTTATTTGATCATATAAAAAATTTTGGAGGTCAAGAAAATTAATTGAAGTAGCAAACATATTATATGAGAAACTTTTGGGGGTTCAGCAAAAAACATATTATATGATTTTTTGATTTTTTGAACTTTTTTAAGAGTTTTTAAATTTGTAATTTTTTTAGTTTTTAAATTTTTTATTTTAAAAAAAATTTAAAATTTTATTTTCTTAATTTTTTGAATAGAAGAGGGAGGGAGAGAGAGAGAAAAAAAATAATTAAATAAATATAGGAGTTGTTTTAGGTGGGGGATTTGAATTTGAGTTTTGGAGGGAAACTTTTGTGGGGAAAATATATTTTGTGAGGTTAGATCTGGACCTTTGATTTTTGGGGGGATTGAAGGAGAACCACTTGATAGCTTTCTTCGAGTTTTATTATATAGATTGGGGGTTATGAGTTGAGT
Source organism: Hemerocallis citrina (assembly GCA_017893485.1). NCBI lineage: Eukaryota > Viridiplantae > Streptophyta > Magnoliopsida > Asparagales > Asphodelaceae > Hemerocallis > Hemerocallis citrina. Next base: position 113,443 of record JACEHZ010000268.1, read on the forward strand.
TTTATGTGAAGAAATATTGTTTACTTTATTTTCTGCTGTTGGATGATTATTATGAGACAATTTTATGTATTTTACATTGTTAGTATTTTTAAAGTGTAAGAGTTGGGGGTTTATTTGAAATAAGTTGGAGATTGGGGGCTTATATGTTAATACTCCATATTAATTATATATATTTATTTATTATTGGGTAATGCTACACCTACAACCTTTACAACCTTACAACCTTAGGTGGCGCAATCTCAGTGGAGATGTGTACAACCCACTACAACCTATTCTACAATACATTCCAATAAAATTGTGCTATCTAAGGTTGTAAAAGAAAGGTTGTAAGAAAAAGTTGTAGGTGTAGCATTACCCTTTATTATTTTTACTTTTCCAAAACACCCCCCTCCCTCCTTCCTCCTCATTTCTTTTCCTTTCTCTGATCTTTCCCGACCGAAGCAGCCGAACCCATTTCGGCCTCAACCTCCATGCCCAAATCCACTCACTTTCTTCGTAATTTTCAAATTAAATCGAGGGATAGACTAATTGGAGGGTGCTCTACATCGTGGTAGCATCGGATTTTCGAAAGGATTTCGGGAAGGTATACCCTATTCTGTTTTATTTGTATAGAATTAAGTGATTTTAATTTTTATCGAGTAGAACTGTTATGGTAGGGAGATTAGGAGATATTGGGAATAGTAGAGGCGAGAGTTTAGCAAATTATTGAAGAATTGTAAATTGCCTATAAGTTAGGGTTTTGAGTTTGTAAAAGAGAATTATATATGTAACAATTAGTTCTCGTATGGTAGTAGAAATTGTAGTTGGACTATTAAAATAATTTGGGAGTGCTTTTAGTAATTGTTGGAAAACAAGAATCTTGTTGGAATTTGAATATTACGTGCATTGCACGTGTGTATCTCAGGCGTTCAATAAACGCTTACGTGATATTTGGAATAGTGCTATTATTTTATGTGGTTGATTTGGATGATTTGAGCCTTAATTGCTTTGAAATTTGATAATAGGATATGTTAGCAACTTTGGATGTGGGATGGCGTGGTGGCGCTTCGAGTCTTCGCAGGATATTCTGTGAGTATGAATGTATTTATGTATCTGTTGTTTTAAGAAAATTTTAGTATAATCTAAATGATTGGTATGAATTCCGGAATAAGGTGTATGTATAAATGGGAATTAGTGCTCGGTGTTGGTGTGCAATATGACGATTAAATGCTCGTCTCTTGTGTATTGATATAAATTTATAGACGGTGGATTAGTTATATATATGGGGATGAGTTATATGTATATAAGGATGTCGGTATATGGTGAATTGATTTGATTTTGAATATTCAGTGTGATGGTAATGTATTGTGTATATATATATATATGTATATGGTGTTGTGATGTGTTAATCTACTGGGCGTATACAAACATGTGAGAATGAGATAACAAATAGTACGGTATATTCATGATGTGTGAGGTAATGATCAAATAAATAATACAGTACAGTTGTGGTGTGCAATCATATGATGTGATGATTCTGTATGTTAATTACAGTGATATTTCTTTTATGTGATGCATTGAAAGGGTAAGTGAGATGGTGATCATTGTTTATGTGAATAAGTTCAGATAAAAGATGAGATGCTATGATGATAAATGGAGATGATAATATGAAAAGAAAATGTTGATAGCAATAAATTCGATTGACGAGAGTTGATACCTCAGGGAAGACCTGAGAGAGAGAGTTGATACCTCAGGGAAGACCTGAGAGAGAGAGTTGATACCTCAGGGTAGACCTGAGAGAGAGTTGATACCTCAGGGTAGACCTGAGAGAGAGAGAGTTGATACCTCAGGGGAGACCTGAGAGAGAGAGTTGATACCTTAGGGTAGACCTGAGAGAGAGAGTTGATACCTCAGGGAAGACCTGAGAGAAAGAGTTGATACCTCAGGAGGGTAGACCTGAGAGAGAGTTGATACCTCAGGGAAGACCTGAGAGAAAGAGTTGATACCTCAGGGAAGACCCGAGAGAGAGAGTTGATAGAGTTGATACCTTAGGGATGACTTTAGAGAGAGAGTTGATACCTCAGGGTAGACCTGAGAGAGGGAGTTGATACCTCAGGGTAGACCTGAGAGATAATTGATACTCCAGGATAGACTTGGAGTAAAATGAATATGATATGAAATGTGAATGAGAAAGAGAAGAAAGTACTTGGTGTAAATGAAATGAAATGGTGAAGTAAGTGTATGGGTGGAAATGAATAAGTGAAAGAAAATGAGTGTATAACGAAGAGCATGAAAGAATGTGATTCACGAGTATGCAAGTAAAAATGATTGGTAAAGGAAGCATGTGATTAAACATGAGAACTGAGAAGCAAAGTAAGATAATAAGTATGATACAATATTAGATGAATAGAATTAAAGTAATAATAAAATGTACTGTGAGAATGGTTGTGAAACGAGAAATATTTGGTGATATGAGTTGACGCAATTCCCAGGATGAGCTAGTGGATTGTTAATCTAATATCGATATTGGGTGATGAAAATGAGGAGTAAAGTAAAGTGTAAGGTAAAAAGAAAATTTAAGTAAATTAATAATTGAGCTATTGGCTTAAGATGTGATGAGTTATCACCCAAGTTCTACTTGGGATGCAGTGATGATTACCCAAGCTATCGACTTTGGGGTGCGGTGTATATTACCCAAACTATGTTTGGGGTGCAGTGTATTATCTAAAAAGAATGAGAGTTAATGCGAATTGTATTATGAGATGAAAAATGAAAAGTAGAATACCTCGTGCTGTGAAATGAAAGTGAGAAAGTGACAATAGCGTATGACATGAGAAAGTGGAGAAAGCAAGTGTATTAAGAGTTAAGAATAAAGAATAAATAAGTTAATTATGAGATGAGATTCATAAAATACGAAAAGTGTATTAATATGGGATTAAATGAAGAAATTGTGTTATGAGAATGAATACGGGAAGTTGAGAGAATGCATTATGCATCTTATAAATGAAAGTGAAAATATAATGCGAGAGTGGTCACGAAAATGATTATTAAAGAAAAATATGTTGTGTTATGAGTTTGTTGTACCTTGGAAGTGTGTCAAGGAACTACTCGCCCGCTATTTTCGTAGAAATGGTGGGAACTACCTGCCTTGGCACAACTTTCAGGATGAATGAGTGAGTTGTTAATATGATGCCGGTATTGTGGGTTGGAAATAAAAAGTGAAGTAAATTGATATATGTGTTATAAGGGAAAATGAAGGTAAGTTATAACAATGATGAGTTTGATTATGAGTATGATGATGTATTGAGAGTGTAAAGGAGATAGTTGTAATGTATGATGAAAGTAAAAGTAATGTATTGTGAGACATGATGATATGTGTTATAAGAAATGAATGAATGCGGTGTTATGTAATATGCGAATGACGAAGAAAATGTTTATGAATGAAGATGAGTATGAAAGAATATGAGTCGTGAGTTCGTAGATGCAAATGAATGGTAAATGAAGTGCATGGTTATATAAGTATGAAGAAAAGGGGCAGTGACCTTATGTGAGTATTTATGAAAATAAAGAAATGATGAGGCGATGGTAATTGTGAACAGATGAGTATTTGTGTTGGAAAAATTCAAAATGAAAAGTAATGGAATTTGAATTAATGTGTTGCTTTGTAATTGAGTATGAATTGAAGGAGTGGTATATATATATATATACTTATATATATGCAGTCATATATTAATATGATGCATTTAGCGAAGGGTGTGAAGTTATGGATATATATGTAGACGGATGCAGATTTGTCGAGTACTTGATACAAAGTCGTATTCTTGATGCTTTAATGTTCAGATTCAGGTTGAATCTCATTACCTTGATATTTGTAAGTTAATTTATTTTCGTTATATAGTTTGGTTTATTTATTAGATTAGTGAATTATACTCACACAAGAAATGGCTAATCCCTTAGTGTTTGGGGGGTTAGGGAGTTCCCGGACTCCCCTAGATCCCCTACTGTTACAGGTCTTCAGCAGTGCAGAGGTAAGGCGTAGATTTCGAGTGAAGTCATTTACTTTAAATTTTATGTATAAGTCCAGTATGTGAATAGTGGAATTTATGGTTTAAATTGTAATTTGAATGTATAAGCATGTAGATGATGATGATGAGTATAGTACGAAGTGGTATGGTATGTTTGTGACCCGTCCCCATCTCGTTGTGGAGTATCGGGCCCTGTGGTATGTTTTACAAAGATTTAAAAAAAAAATTACCTCGTTTTCAAAGAAATTTATGGTTTTTATTAGATATTTGATATTCTATTATGAGTTTGGCCCCCAGAGCATGATATTATATTGCATGTGTGATTCTGCTCATTTTGGCATGGGGAGCCCATGATATTATTGCTTGTGATGTGAGCTACGGAATTTAGAGCAGAATTTCGTAAGTTTTTTGTGTTTCGGGGCAGAAATTTCAGGGGAAACTCTGTCAAAATTTTTATTGAAATATAACTATCTTAGTTTATGTTTAAAGTGATGTAGAAATTGAAAGAATTGACTTTGGAGGGAAAAAAATTTGGGGCGTTACACCTAGGGTGATTTACATTGTGCACCAAGGTCCGATTTTGTGATTAACAATCATAATTACGATATGAGATACTATTTAGCGGATGGTATATACTCGCCATTGGCTACTATTGTTAAAACTTACTCGGCTCCAGGTACACCAAAAAATAGAAAATTTGCTGAAATGTAAGAAGCCACAAGAAAAGATGTTGAACGCGCATTCGGAGTCTTACAAGCACGATTTGCGATTGTAAGGGGTTCAGCAAGACTATGAGATGCCGACAGTCTTTCCTATATTATGAAGACATGTATCATTTTACACAATATGATTGTTGATGACAAATGTGGATTTAGTGACTATGAGTACGACCAACAAGCTCATTCTATCTTCATCGTACCTAACATAGTTAGACCAACTGAGCGTGCAACGCGAAATACACGCATGGTACAACTACATGACCGACAAAGACATCATGTATTTTGTCAAGATTTGGTCGAGCACATTTAGAATCAATGTGGTGATGATGAGAATTAGAAAATGCAAGTATATGTTTCTATTTCATTGTATGTTTGCCACTTTTTAAAAATCTAAATGCATTGAATTCCATAATACAAATTATCTTGCAACAATTTTTTCCATTTATAGTACAAGATATTAAAAAAACTTGCAACATTCAGATACAATAAGCATGATACAAAAGATAATGCAACACAACCATACAAATTGATGCTATTTTACCTTGGATGGTATCCTTGTTTTTGCATTATTTCATTTGTTTACACATGAAATAAAGGCGTTGAGTATAAGGTAAAGTAGTGAGATCCATACACATTATGCGGTCTTCTTCCATTCGTTCCTTCAGATCATAGTCTTTTTGTTTCATCGTCATCATCTTTTCCTGCATCTCTTTATAAAAGGTGTTAAATTTTTTGTTTCTTCAACCTTTACCGAAAAATCAAAAGATTCGGCCGACCGTTTTCCATTTTTCTTCTTTGCTTTTCGGCCAGGTGGTCGGAAGAGGGGGGTAGGCGCATCGACTTCAATGGGTATATCTGAATCCCAGTCGATAGTTGTAGGCGAACAGGTAGTACTACCACCTTCCCCGGATTAGGAATTCAGGACAAAGTCGAAAACTTGGGTTGTACGAAGTGAACATTTTGGTTGATCTTTGATTATTTCATAACATTCCTCGAATTTGAAAGCTTTTCTAACCGTTTGCATGTATTCCATTCTTGCTTCGCGTATCTATCCGAATTACAAAATTACAAAAGCACTAGTTAATACTTCAATTTTATAGTTTGAAAATAATAAATTCACATTAACCACATAAACTATACCTACCTTATCCACCTCAATAGTACCGCTTGCTGCTTTATTTGTTACGTTGCCCAACTTCGTAATGTGCAAAGCTACTTCTTTTGAAATTACTGAGAATCTACTTGAAAGAGAGCTGATAGATTTTTTGGTTGTAGTGCATATGAGATCGGAAATTGTAAGAAAAATGTTATCCAAACACTATGTGTCGGATTGATCGCTACCAATCAACAGATCTTGAGTTATAGAAACCCAGCTTTGGGATATCGTAACATCTTCAATAGCAGCGTATGCCCTGCCTCTATTAGAATGATTCGCCATTATATCGATTTATTTATATAAAAAAAGTTTTTTCTTCTGCAGTACCTCGATGTGACATTATGAGAGAGAAAGATACAGAAGAAAATTTGGGGGAGATTGTATTGAAAAAATTGGTGTTTAATCCTGGGGAATCACAGAGTGAATATAAATAGAGTTGGGATCAAAATTCTAGTCGTTATTTAGCTGTTGAAGAAATTTAAATAGGTGTTGGATTGAAGGAGGGTATTATAGTAATTCAGTTAATCAAAATTATTATTTTAAATTTTTTTTTGACATCGGACGAAAGAAGATATTCATTCCCAATCCATATCTTATAGAATCTTGATTGGATGGAAGCTCATCTTCCGTCCATATTTATATATAAAAAATTTGGACGGTAAATGATCTACCGTCCGACACTTACAAAAATAAAAAAAACTTTTTTTAGACAAAACTTCATATTTTTGTCTAAAAAAAATATTCCGTCCGAAACCCTTCACAGTTAATTTTTAGGATGAACGATCGATCATCTTTCAATTGCTATATTTGGAGAATTCTCAAATCTCTTCTCAAATATAGGGCGCTACTGTTCCTCAAATCCAAAAATTTTCAAATATAGGGAACGAGTACCGTAGTTTTTTTCTCCTAAAATTTCCAAAATTTTCAAATATACACAACGACTATAAATGCTCTAAGAACTTCACGATATCAGCATATATCAGTATCACAGAAAAAGAACGAGCACCTTGGTTGACCACCACTGTTGAATCTCCTTCCATGCCAACGATCCCTTTCTTTATAGCCTATGAAATTTAGCACCAATTTTAAAAACATCTCTACTATTTTAATGTGAGAATTTGTCACCAAACAAACTCCATTTGTAACCAAATAAATACGTGCATTATAACCAAACAAACATGTATAATGCACATACATAACTAATATAAAGGAGGTTTTAGATTTGATGCCAATCAACGTCTTAATTTTTCAAAAAATATATATTTATAAAGACGTGCACCGCACGTGTAAATTACTAGTAAAGATAATATAGTCCGTCTAACTCAACCCAAAGCACGTGATAGTAATTTACTTCAAGTAACTGCAAAAAAATGAAATCGCTATAATTAAAATTGCGTGCACCCAAAGCCAAACATATTTTTTGGCCAAACTAACCCACTTTTGGAAACCATTTCCCCAACTAATTCACTTCTCAAACTAATTCCACGGGTGTGCCACTTTTAGACAAGTCAACATAGGCTACAGCTGGTTACTGTGACTTATTCACAAATTTTTAAGGCCGCTATTCTCAACTGTGCCCTCAACCCATTTCATATTTTGGTTAGAGAGACTTCGAGATTTAGACAAATATAGTTAAGTTCAAATGTATTAAACTTATGCCGCATTAGCCATATGCGGCGTAGATATAACAGAGACCACAGTTCCCAACTGCGTCTCTCTTATACAGAGACCGTATATGGTTACTGCGACCTACATTTGGGCTCATTAAAAAATGCAATTAAGATATGAGCCTCCTCTCTCATTCACTTCATCTTTTCCTAACTCTCTTTCCTCCAATTTCGAAACGTCGAAACCCATATCTCAAAACCATAGATCCCAACTCCCTCTCCTCCAACTCGATCAAATCTTTTCCACATCTCCCTATCCACTTCACTTTATATTGTGGTCTACCCAAATCCCCCCAAACCTTTGATTATCAAATTTCTCAAATTTTCCAACTCTCTCCACCAACATTAAATCCGACAGCACCCTTAAAATTGTCTCAGACAACTCCACCGACATCGTATCCGACAACACCCAAAGTTTAAGATATGTCTTGTTTGGCTTGCACCTGTTGGATATTGAGAATTGGGTGTTTGTTGATATGGTGCTAGCATGCTTATTGCAAACAATTGAGGGTTTATGATTGTGGTTTATAGGTTCAGTAGGATATTAAGGATTTTTGGGGTTACCGTTAAGGTTGATGATTGTGGTTTTATAGTAGACAAAATAGGAACTTAATAAAAGTGGCTTATGCTGACGTGTCTAAAAGTGAGTTTTTTGCCGTAGTAGATTACTTTTTGAAAATATTTGTGATTATAGGCAAGTTTCGAAACTATTAGCGTTCGTGGGTTACTTTGTGCCACATCACAGCGGCCGTTATTCTCATTAGCGACCTCATCGTTTTGAAAGTCATAAATGGAAATAACAACATTTGTTTTAAAATATTTGAGTTTTTTTGTTTGCTGTCGCTATTTCCACTAGCGACCTTAGCATATATGAGGTCGCTAATGAGATTAACGACCTTTAATGAACTGTATTATAACACTTAGCAAACTCTAGAGAGCTCGTGCTCTCTGAAAAATATCAGTCAATTTATTTTTGAAACTGAGGTCGCTCGCTACTCGGAATAGCGACCTTAGTTGTACAAAGGTGATTATTCGGAATAGTGATCTTTATTGTACTATGGTCGCTATTCCGAATAGAGATCTTTATTGTAATAAAGTCACTATTCCGAATGGATGCCTTAGTTGTGTGACTATTTTGCAAATTTTACAAAGAACAAGTAGATCAAGTTCCCCTACTGAGGTCGTTATTGCGAATAACGACCGAAGTATACTAAGGTCGTTATTCCCAATAGCGACCTCAGTTTCAATTTTTTTTTCTTCCAAGAGAGCAAAAGCTTTATAGAAATCGCTAAGTGTTTTAATATATTTATTTGAGGTCGCTAATCCCATTAGCGACCTCATATATAGTAAGGTCACTAGTGGGAATAGCGACAGCAAACAAAAATTCAAAATATTTTTAAACATAGGCTGCTATTCCCATTAGCGACTTTCAAAATGAAGATGTCGCTAATGAAAATAGCGGCCGCTGCTGACGTGGCACAAAGTAACCCACAAGAGCTAATAGTTTCGAAACCGGCCCATAATCACAAATATTTTTTAAAAGTGGCCTACTAGTGCAAAAAATTCTCTAAAAGTGGCTCACTCATAAATTAGTTTGGAAGTGGTTCAGTTGGTAAATAGTTTCCAAAAATGGGATAGTTTTGGGAAAAAAACTCAAGCCAAAATTCCGAATTCCCTTCATCTTATTTCGAGACTCTTCCCACCCGCCAAACCCTAGCGCCACCCTCAACTGGAAAACCCTAATCCTAGCTTTAGCCCTAGCCCTAGCCGCCGTTAATGCGCTGTTGCTGATGTCAGCAGTGATGAGGCCGATTCGGCTTCCCGAGCCCCCCACCGGCTTCCCAGGAACCCCCGAGATCTTTGGCGGCGGCGTTAACGCCGTCAGAAGAGCCGTCGTCATCGGTAACGGCTTCGCCGGTGCTGAGAACCAGAGCATCGGCCTCGTTCGCGCCCTCGGACTCGCCGATAACCTCTCCCTCTATGTAAGCCTCCTTCCTTCTCTCTTTTGTTAAGAACAAACTGATTTAGATTGGAAAAATGTTTGTGATGTGGCATCCAACGCACAGGAGATTTATTGTCCATTGTAAAATAACTAGATTTGCCCGTGGTCACGTGCCTACGGCACGTTTTCGGAACGATACAACACACGAAAAGCCCTGTAAACAGTAAAACAACAATTATGTAGTTCAAGTTTGAATAGTACGATAATAATTAGTTGTAAATAAAAGTCCATGTTTCTATTAGTATATGTTGAAAAATAATTATAAATGAGGGTGTAAAATCTAACTTCTTAGAACTGTAAGTGTGGAAAATGATGAAATTTAACTGTTAAAGAAATATTTGCTATTTTCAATATAACATGTGCAATAAAAAAAGGTATAAAAATTCTGAAAATTTTACAAACCTGAAATCTTAAAATCTAAATTTCCAAGTAATAAAGAAAGAATGGGGGAGAGAGAGGGAGAGAGAGAGAAAGAGAGAAATATGAAAAAGTGAAGAGAGAAGGGAGAGATAGTAATAAAGTAATGAGTTTTTTTAGTTTTGGGGGGAAGTTTTAATTTTGGAGTTTGAAATTTTGGGCGGAAAAATATGTTTTGTGAGAATCAATCTAGGCCATTGATTTTATAGGAGATTGAATGAGAGCCACTTGATAGCTTTCTTTGTAATTTATTATATAGATGATATGAGCTTGCGTTTTAGAAAATCGGAGAAGATCTGTAATTGGATAAATGCAAGAGACCGTTAAAAAATGGTTAATTATGTGATCAAAACATGTAGAGGAAAGGCCAGTCCAACATATAAGATTTAAATAAGCTCTCAGGTAGGGGTGGGCATCGGTCGGTATCCGACCTAATATGGACCATCCACCACCGATTCAGAGAAGATCGGTTTTTTAATTTTCTCATCCGCAACCAATTCGAACCTTAATTGAATCGGTTTCCATTCAAGCCGATTAAGCTCGGTTTGGATTGGATTGGATTGGATGGTCGGTTTGGCGTGCCACTTTTCACCTTCAACATTATTTATAATTTTGTTGAAATTTAAAAGATCAACTTCAATCAAACTTAAGAAACAACCTGCTATTTGTTATTTAGAAATGAATTTAAAATGAAGATTCATAAAACCACAAGTTGTTAATGAATTTTGCACTAATTATTTGAGATGATGACGTTTAAATGGGTGAGATAAACTGCATTTTCACTTGCATACTTCTGAAATCTTAGTTTATTATCATAAAAAAACATTAATAACCATAGCTAATTGTTGCTGCTGATTTTGGTGTGGGAGCAAACAGATGTATTTGTGAATTCTTTTGGAAACAAATAAGGCAAACCTGTTGACTTTTGGTCAGCGTTTGACTGTTTCTCGCTGCTGTCGTTACCTTCAAAAAGTTCGATATACCGGAATGGATCCAGTGATGAACCCTCCGACGCTCATGTCAGTAATCAGGAAGATTATGAGAGAGCGCTTTAGTGAAAAAATATTGATTACCTTTTTTATGGTGGGGGGAGAGATATTTATAGTCGCCTTTAGAGGCAGTTTAGAGATAATTATTTATCCTTATGTCCCGGTGTTTTGGGATAAGATGTAGAGTTTAAATCGTTTTATGATAAGAGATTTGGTTTAAACTGTCTTTTAGAGATAATTATGAATTTTGATTACTCTTTAAATGACCTGGGCTTTGTTTGTAATGGGTTGTTAGCTTGACCCAGTAAGACAAATCCGTTTTCGGGTTATTGGACTTGAAAAAGATCCAATTCTCATTTCGGACCCGTTTATAAGTGAAATTACCGTTTTATCCCCGAAAGTTTTAAGATTCATCCTCGACTTGAACGGTCCCAATTTAATCCTATTTTTAGCAATATCACGAGCTCCCTACTCCCGAAGACTGAGTTTAACAGCCTTCGGGATGTAGTTTTCTTGTTTTAATGGCGTACGAGATTTTATCGGAGTTCTTTAGGAGCTTCAAAATCGCACACGGGGCTTAACAACATTTAATTGAGCTTGCCTT